>BPLR01003495.1:0-141449 GCA_021605095.1 Caerostris extrusa
AATGCATTTTTCACTTATTTTCATTATGGTATGTCTATATTTGCTAGTGTCTCTTGTAATATTTGGACGACTGCTTCTTCATAAAGTTCTAGAGTTCTTAAATTATGTATTTCCATTATTATTCAATTGAGTAGTGCTTCTGGGCCAGAATGGCCGAGTGCCTAACACTCTGGCGCTCGGTGCCACAGATTTCGGGTTCGAGTCCCGGAGGTGCCATGGATATTTGTAGTGGTTCGGGATCCACTTTAATCCGTAGGTCCCGGTTTCCTACAACTGTACGAGCTTCACAGAGCAGAAGTCAGACTTCTACCTGCTGGTGCTCCATCGGAACAGAAGCTGCACCATCTTTCCCTCCTTCCATGAGAGATACGACAACAACAACAACAACAGTAGTGCTTTTTGTAGTGTTTGAATAATTGCTTCTTCATAAAGTGCTAGAGTTCTTGAATTATGTATTTCTATTGTTATTTAATTTGGAAGTGCTTCTTGTAGTATTTGAATAATTGCTCCTTAATAAAGTTCTAGAGTTCTTAAATTTTGATGTATTCTCATTGTTATTCAATTGAGTAGTGCTTGTATTATTTGAATAACAATATCTTTCATAAGGTTCTAGAATTATGTATTCTCATTGTTATTAAGTTTTGTAGTGCTTCTTGCAGTATTTGAATAATTTCTTCTTCATAAAGTTCTGAATTCTTCAATTTTGATATCTTTTGTGGCTTTTGAATTTGATAGTTCTTGTAGTATTCTGACTAATTACCTTCTAAATTTATTGGGTTATTAAATATTGATATATAAGGGTATTACATATGTACATTTATATTAGATTATGTATGCATTATATATATTCGTGCAGTAAAGTATGTTCACACATGGAAAGTTGAAATTCCTGATAGAATTTCTTTTTTTTTAATTTTGAAAATTAAATCAACATTAAATAAATTCATCTATTTTTGTACCGATTTTTAATCTTGTGTCTTAAGCTTACAAACTTGTTGATATTTTTTTTTTTAATTTTGTTGAGAATTTATTTTAATTAGGACTTTCTGCTGTTTATTGCAATTCATTTATTGAATGCCAAAACCAGCAAGATTTTTAAATTCCTTTTAAGTATCAAATAACTTAATTTCTATCTGCTGTTTTTAGTCACTTAACAAGGACAGTTTAGTTATGGCTGTAAAATCGTTTAAAATGTAAATATTTTTTATTACCTCATAAACTATTGTACTGACAACAATCAATTACTTCCAAAGGTAACATTTTAATTTTAAAATCACCATCTTTTATTCTTCCGATTATTTTAAGCTTTTGTTTCATAAACAAGAATTCTTTGCTAAATTAGCAATTTATATTTTATTCCAATTTATGTTTCTTTATTCTCTTTATATGATCATTATTTTCATTTATGCTAACTTAATTAGTTTAATTCAAAAATGAGAAATACTAAGCCTAAATTCCGAATATCAACATTTGAAAAGGCGATAAATCAACGAATTTCTTCTTCTTTATGTTATTCAGTATTATTTTTCAATCAATAAAACATAAAATAACTCTTCTTTATGGGGAAAATGTAAATTACCCATCATAAAATTTCTACTTGGTTTAATTTTAGAAGGTCGGTCCTTTTTTTTTTTTTACATTTATAAAGGTTTTATGTAAACTAAGATGATATTATACATTAAATGAATATTTCCGAAAATGTAAAATTAAGCCAGACTTCCTTTTTAATGGGTTTCTTTTATTTCACTGTTTAGAAGCATTTTATTCTTTATATATTTGCATAAATTTAATATTATGTTATCGCTATATAATAGGATACAAATGGTTTTGTATCATACATCCATACACACAATAATAACAAAAATTGTTCTTATGAAATATTTTATTTACAAAAATAGTTTTTTGATGCATATTTATTTTGTTATATATTATGATTCGAGCCAGAAGATGTTTTCTTTTTACTTTTCAGTCCTACACTCATCGCTCTACAGTCATATTAGACCAAGACCTACGCTTTTAAAGTGGATTCCGAAACCATTACAAACATCCATGTCACCGCCCTGAACTCTAACCTGAAACCTATTTCACCGAGCGTCAAAGCAGGTAGCCACTCTGTTATCAGGCCCCTTAGTAGCTCAAGTAGCATTAGGAAGACCGATGTTTTGAAACCACTGAAAACATTCATTGCTATTTGACAGGATTTCATTTTATTTATTCTTATAACCTAATACCAATAATTTATTATACTATTTAATTAAAAACAAGTAATATGATAAAAAAATTTAATTCAATTCCTACTTTTTTTTTCCACTATATTGCAGAAAAGTCCTTTTACAAATGAAGTTGAAATTTTTCTCTTACATCTGGTGCCATCTATTATTAGATACATGCAACTTAAATCTAAAAAAACTAAAATTAATGAATTAAATTTAATTACTGAATTAATATTTGAAAAACTGTATTAACATCGAGTGTCATCCACTGCAAATTAAAAAAATGTATCTGAACTTGAGTGGATGAATAAAAAGTATTTTAGAACGATTGAAAATTTGAACAAGATAGATATATATATATAGGAGAGTGTGAACAGATAGAAGGAATTGAAAAAAACGTTCTGGCTTGATAAGTAAGAATAAAATTTCTGAAACAACATTTAATAATAACATACGCTTATTTATTTTTTTTTTACCTGTAACTATGAACACTTCAAACACGGACACCTTTAAAAACTTTTAGGGCATTTCACCTTTACAAAGGAAACCGCATACACCAAATATCATATTTTTCTTAATTGCTATTTTCAATAGATTATTCGCTCCACGTTTCCATCAACTTTTTCTGAGAAAAGCTCATTATGTTATAATTTCATATTTGTGAGGGTTTTTTTTTTTTTAAAGTTGTTTTAAAAAAGAAACCTACTTATTTTCAAACAATACATTATAAAAATCCTTTTAAATTAATTTTTAGTTTTTTTGTACTTAAACATTTCTTTTTATAATATTTAAAAAACAAGTTCAAAATGAATACATTAAAAACTATTAAATAGATAAGATTATATTTTTATTTTATTTGTTTATTTAATTTTTAATTTGCAACATTTCATTGATGTGAAATAAAATTAAAATTACAATATTTAGCTTTTCTCTTCAAGTTTTCCTGTAAAAAAACTCATTATGTCATAATTTGTAATCTTTGTTTTTTCTTTTTAAAAAAAAAAAAAAAACTGCAATTTTTCAGTCAATATATTTTTGAAAAGTCCCTTTAAATTAACTTTTTACATTTTGTATTTAAACATTTTTTATAATATTAAAAAAAAAACATGTTAAAAATGAATCCATTAAATATTATTAAATAGATAAGATTAGCTTTTTTATTTTTGATCTGTTTATTTAATTTTTTTTAATTTGTAACATTTTATTCATGTGAAATAAAATTAAAAATTACAAATTTTACATTTAAAATAATACAAAGTGATAAAAATCTGCAATCTTCTTTTGAAACATTTAAATAATACTTTATTTCATTAGGAGAATATATATAAACGTATCTTAGTTTTGAAAATGTAATATTGCCAAAAGGGATTTATTCCCTTAAAATTAAAATAATAAAAGCCATTTCTCCAAACATTTTCTTTTCTGGCTATAAGATACTTTATGTGCTTTTTTTTTTCTTTCATTTTTAATTTGTAACATTTTATTTTATGTGAAATAAAATTAAAATTACAAAATTTTTCTTTTAAAAAAATACAAAAGGATAAAAACAAAATGCATTCTTCGTTTTAAGAACATTAAGATAATACTTTATTTCATTAGAAAAATACATAAAAACGCATCTTAGTTTAAAAATTATATTTTAAAACAAAAATATATAATACTGCCAAAAGGAATTTATTCCTTTTAAATTAAAACAATAAAGGCCATTATTAAGTCGCTTTGAAAGCTTTTAGCTTTTAATGACATGGAAAATAGTGTGTTATATTATTTTCATTGACTCGCTATAAGATACTTTGTCTGCTTTTATTATTATTTTCTTTTTCGGAAATTGAAAATTGTTTGAAATTTCAGAGGCAAAATTTACTCAAATTGTGCTATCTAGCTCGTTTGAATTTATTTTTTTCTAATTTATGTATATATATTTTATGTTGGAACTTGAGAAAAATATCTTTAAAAAGAAATTTAAACAAATAGTAATTTTTAGAGAGGGGAAGTTTAGTTTTCATTGATGTACAGGTATTTTATGATTTAATATATATATATATATAGGGTTATTATAATTACAGTCCCACTTTCAAAAGGTTATAAAAGAACCACTCGTCACAATGAGTTCAAATTGGAAATGAAGATACTTGACGAAGGGGCAAAACGATACGGCATATCAAAAAACAGTTCCAAAGTGTATTAATAGATTACGCTATAAGCGGCACAGAAAGTGAATTCGGCTGCCAGCAATATTTTGAATCCAAATTGCAACGTATTTGGCCTGAGTTGCACATTAAACGAACTGTAGTGTTCAATGTGCTTGATTGTTTTGGTTTTTGGACGGAAAAAAATTGTTTCCACGCCATTCAACAGTTGTGACACTGTGAGTGGAATGCCCATCCACCACGGCAAGGTCATACCAAATTGGATGTGAAAAATTCTATAGGGGGAACTTTTTTGATGCCGTACCTTTTCCTTTCTTCAAGTATTTCCATTTCAAATTTAAACCCATTGTGACGAGTAGTTTTTTGTTTTACAGAATTTTGAATTTACATTTTACAGATTTTTGAAAACCACCCTGTATATATATATATGTGTGTGTGTGTGTGTGTGTGTGTGTGTGTGTGTGTGTGTGTGTGTGTGTGTGTGTGTGTGTGTGTGTGTGTGTGTGTGTGTGTGTGTGTGTGTGTGTGTGTGTGTGTGTGTGTGTGTGTGTGTGTGTGTGTGTGTGATTTTATAAAAGTGTTTCAGTTATGTAGAATAGTTCAGTTATCAAAAAAATCGAAAACTATTTGAATTTTGAATAATAAGTCTGATATGTTCAAAATATATTTTTATTTCAAAAAGTAGTTGAAATGATGAAAAAAAAAGAAGAGAATTGTCTCTGTAATACTATATACCGAAATTGTGTTGTTGTTGTTGCTTTTTTCCCTTGATTTAGAATCCTAAACCAAGTCCAGTAGATCATGCTGCATCAATAGATCGTAAAACTGTCCTCCCCTCATTCAACAGTTGCCTCACAGAGGCACCAATACAATCGATGAGATGAGGGAGACGCGATGGCCGAACAATGACAAAGGGTATATGTCCTCTCGTCTCCATTGAAGGTCAAACTCTTAGTGTGGCCAGTCCTTAGTCTAGCTAAAGCCGTTTGAGCAGGTCTAGGACAGGACCACTGCAAGGACATACCAGGATATTTAGCGGCGTACCATGCATGAATAGGTGGCGACCTCCAAGAGGTATTCACTCTGGCTAAAGTCATGGAATGAACCTCTGAAGCTAACAGATTGGAAGAAGAAGCTTTGGGAAGTTCGCAACCTTCCCTAGCGAGCAGATCAGCAATTTCATTTCCATAGATGCCCACATGGGAGGGAATCCACTGCAAGCACACCGATCCGATCTGGTCCAAAACAGCTAGTTTAGAAACTATATATCCTGCCCCGATTTGTCCAAGATGCTTGGCCAATCTCTCAAATACTGTATTGAGCTCTTACTATCAGTCAGAATCCAAACATCAGGTACTTTAAAGTCCAAAGCTAGGCTCAGAGCTTCGCTTATAGCAGTTAATTCTGAGCGGAATACTGAGCTGTGGTACGGGTTTCTAAAACGATATCTAAATTCTCCTGTACTTGTCTTCATAAAAATTCCGCTACCTGTTCTTCCAGAGTCAGATTTGCTTCCATCAGTGTAAATAACCAGGGCCCGTGGAGAAATATTATTGATGATCTCGAGAGCCAACTGACGCAGCAACTCCGGGTGTTCTTCGTGTTTGATAAATTTCACTTTCAAGTCTTCATTAAAAGTTACATTACTAAGTACAGTAGTAGGTGTCAATAGATTAAAAGGAACACTGGGCTCGACTTCAATATCTGCCAATCCCTGTTTCCATATTAAACCCAAAGGGCTGTCCTTTTTTAATCTTTGGTTATTCGTCCAGTTCGATAAAAGGTTAGATGTGATCTGTTATAAGGCTTAAAACTCTTTAGCTTTGCAACGTACTTAGCCATATTTATTTCTCTTCTCAAGGAGAGGGGCGGAAGATCAGCCTCATAACAAGCAATATCATTGGGACAACTGTGCCTGAGACCAGTGATAATTCTGGCAGCACTAAATTGTATTCTCTCTAGTTTTTAGGTTAGTATTTGCAGCAACTTGATAGATCTGGTAGCCATATTCAGTGATTGGCCTTATAAGAGCAGTATAAGTGATCTTGAGTGCCTGCATCGGCTCCCCCAATCTCTTCCAGAAATGTATTTTAGTAGTTGAAGCCTTTTCCCTACCCTTCTCACAGAGTCTGTTAATGTGCTTACTACAGTTAATTTCAGTATCTAGAGTAAACCCTAGATAGGTAGGAGTTTTAGTAGATTCTAGTAATTGTCCCTTTTGAAAAAATTGTTTCCCCCTGAAATTGTTTTTCTTTAACTGTCTTATAAAAGTACTAGCTGCAATGGTCGATCTTTACGTAGAAAGACTAATAGTTATATGTTGTTTTAATGCAGCTGGCAATACAGAAATCTTAATCTTTATGTCATAAGCAAGGCGTGCACTGCTGTTACTGATTTAGCACTACCCAGGGGCCTGTGTAGCTTGAAGATATACTACGGACGAGAATAACACTACATCAGCAACGCTCTGCGATCTATGATGGTTTAAATGGTTTAAAGTGGATTCCGATCCACTACAAACAACCATGGCATCGCCGGGACTCAAACCCGAAACCTGGTGGCATTAGGGACACTGAGGGATTGGCTAACAACATCCATTGTAGTCACTGCAACCAGGAACGAGGAGACAAAATGGTGAATCTTACAACACATATAAAGTGCTTCACATTTATGCTCTACGCTTATATTTTTTGCTGGTGAGAATTTTTCCGGATTTTGCGTCATCATATGATATCCAAATGCGGGACAGTTTGTCCTCAAAATCCTCCCAAAAGGCAATATCCACCCCGCATCACTCGTGGGTGAAATGTTCACAAAATATTACGAAGGGCTTTATTGTGGCTATAAGAAAAATATGTTTTATCGCAAAGTAATTTACATTTTTACTAATTTGTTGAAATGAAATTATAACTTTCGTAAGCAAATATTAACAGAAGACTGATTATATAACAATATCAAAGATATGATTAATTGCATTTTTAGATGAAATGTGCTCTTAAAATTACTAAACTCTTTTGAAATTGAGTCACGAAAGAAATTTTAAAAATTAAATAAGGAATATATACCATAGATAGAATCTTGATGCTTTTTAATTTTTGGAAACAAAAATTCCAAATTTTTTTTAGGTTTATAGTGTCTTAAATTCAAGTAGGAAGGTTTTTGTCTTTCATGTCTTTAAAAGTGGATTTCCACCATTTCACGACTTAAATCGGAGGCTAATAGGAGGCATAATTCCCTGCTACCTACTCAGGATTCTAATTTTGGCTAACAGTATACGATGCGAGATTTTAGCATCAGACGGAAACTGCATACGTTAGCTGCAGACATTACTGTCTTTGTGTAACTAAACTATGCTAGGATCAGTAATGCCCGACTAGTGGCTCAGTGGTAACATGCACCGCTAGTGATCATTAGGGCCGACGTTCATTTAGCTGGCGGCTTCGTTGTAGACACTGCTTCAAAAAATGAGGAGTCACGTTGGCGCTTGTGATGTTCGGCATTTTCCGTCGCGAGTCGGACTGCCTGATGAGAGTTTTCCGGGTTTTCTCACATACGATACGCACATGCGATAGTTCCCTAAAAAGGTCCTCCCGGAAGGCACTGCCCTCCTTCTTGAGTTACTGGGAGCCAAGTCAAACTTCTACATACGAGTGCTCCATCACAAGAGAAGCTGCCTCCCTTTTTCCATCTCCATCCTTGAGTCCATCCCGCACTACAGGACACTGAGGATGAGTCCCAACAACAACAGGATCAGTAATAACAACAGCAACAGCAGGAGTTTGGGGATTCAAATTGGAATTTTTTTGGAAGAGAAATAATAAAACGTTTGCCATTTATGCCAACATAGTATGCCAACCTAGTAAAATTTCTGAGTAGAAAATGATTCAACATTTTCTTCATAATGTTAATCATATAGGCAATCATTTTTCGTCGTACTTATGAAAAGGTATACTTTCAAAATGAACATTATCCAGATTAATAAAAGACACTGAGCGATACAGAAATAAAGTATTTTTTTTTTCAAGAGTATAATATAATGTTCATTTGTAAATTTAAAAGTTTTCAAATATAATGCATAATCTCTCTGTTTTATTTATTATTTCAGATAATTTCTCATTTCACAATAGTAAAATAATATTTTGTTGAAGCATTGCTTAATAGGAATTTCCAAATATTTTTTCTCAAAATACTATTTTCTACGAATTTCTGTTTTTCCTCGATATACATGGTGATTTTTTCCCCCTTTTCACTTTTTTTTTCTTTTCGGAAAAGCATAAATATCGGAGGTGAAAAATGGAGGGAAACTACTAAAGTTCAATTGCAATGGATTGATGCAATAGTGGCAAAACAAAAAAGAGCCAGTTTTCAACAGATTAGATAAAAAAAAAGCGTTTTTCATTTATTTTGTGGAATTTTTTTTGAAGGTGCAATGTTTCTTTTCAGATTTCCCATGGGGAATATAAAATGTTCTCTTAAAGTGATATTAATAGAATATATTAGAGCAAGAAAGGGTGGCACGATTGGTACAGAAGAATATAAAAAATAATCACTCTGTGTTAGGTAAATCAAAAGATCGTATTTTAAGTAGATAACTATAATAAAAGCCACGCCATTAATTCATAAAGAAGTATTTTTTCCTGCTTTGACAGGCTTTATTTTTACTTATCCACTACCACAAATAGCTAGTCGGAGTGGTAGGAGTTTCCTGGTTTTCTCCCATACAATACGCAAATGCATAGTAGTTCCCGCCTAAAAGTCCTCCCGAAAGCACTTCTTCAGCGATACGGAGCAGAATTCAGACTTCTACCTACGGAGGCTCCATCACAACAAAAGCTACAACCCTCTCCTCTCCTTCCATGAGGGATACGATAAAAACAACAACCACAAACAACAAACCAATGGCCGATATATAAAGGCAGAAGCCTTATTGTAGGATTTGTTTATGTTACTGAACCACATTTGCGTGTCGTATAGAGAAAACCTGGAAAAACTCCTACCTCCCTGACTGACAATACGAGGCTCTTTTGCACCTTTTATAATAATCGTTTCTGAAAGCAATGGCCTCAACGGGTGCCATCAAAAGATTCGAATCTAAACCCCTCTGCACCCTCACGTTTCTTTGTGTAAAAGTAGTATAAATTAAAAACTTTCAAATATATAATATTTTTTATTATAAAGTGAATCACACAATTCTGGTAATTGGATTCAAATTATTAAATTTCATTCATCACTCATGTATTCGTAATATTTCCATTAAGCTATACCTGATTGATACACTTCATAATTTCATAATCTACACAAGCTAACTGTTACAGTGACATTCGTCCTTTTGGGTTCGAGAACCGAAATACTCCCCACTGGACCGCGAGTCGAACTTAAATCTCTCATTACTTTGAACTTTATTGTTGAACATATGTGCGACTCGTGCACCACTTATATAAGTCATGAACAGCCCAACGCCAGCCGATCAGGAGGACTTTTTTAGCCTTAACTACCTCACATCTGCGTGTCTGGTATGGTATGGACATTACGATAGAATAGTTCTTAAAGCTCCAATTACGTTATTGAACATTTAAGTCATCCCACACGTTAGTTGTTCTTTTTTGCAAACCTCACGCCCCGTACCTAGGCATGTAGCCCCATAACTTAGAAAGATGATGCGGAACATCAGGGGACTTCATATATATAGTATATATATATATGAAGTCCCCTGATGTTCCGTAATATATATAAATATATATCACGGACAGCCCACAGACACGTGACAAGGCTGGGCAGTGCCTTCAGGGAGGTCTCTTAAGTGTAATTACCCCGCATTTTCCTGTTGTATTTTTGAGAAAACATGGAAAACTCGCCACCAGGGCAATCTGACTATCGAAGCAAGACATTTTTAAAAGCATTGGAACAACCATCATCGAGTCTACTCGTTTCTGTAAGCAGTGACTACAGTAATGGTGACAGCGGATTCAAAACTCAACTCTTCTGCACTCTAGCTGCTCAGTTGCCACTTTGCCACGAGTAAGTGCCCTGCATGTTAACTGTGATCACTAACCCAGGAGGCGTGCGTCAATCTTTACTTTTGGGCTAAGTTTATTACTTTCAGTTTTAGTGTACACTGCAACCGTGTCAAAAGATGTCCATACAATGTGCTTTGCAATCATTGCTTTGAAAAAACTTTGTCACTTTCGCACTCATTGGCGATTGCTTGCATGGGTAGTTGGATTGCTGATTTTTTTTCGGTTTTAACATATAAAATATGCAAATGAAATCAAATAATTAAAGAAATTTGTCTTGAAAGCACTATTCCCTTCTTATCTTCCACCGAGTTAGAACGTGTTATCTTCCAACTGGAGGTAACCAACCATACGTCAGCTTTAATGGGCCATCCGGTTTTAGGGAGTTTATTCTATTTTCCTCAGGCGCAACTTCGGGACATCAAGATATCCCATTTTCAATAAGAGGAAAATATAGGGTAATAGTTTGAACACAAAGTTGCACATTAAACAAACACTACCGTAGCGCCTTATAGTGTGGCGAGGGTGACATTGAATGTAAATCAATCAGAAACCTGTAAATTCGTATGCAACAAATTAGCACAAAATGAACAAGTGGTTGTAATGATGCCAACTAACAATACAGGAAAACGACAGCTTCTGGATTGTATAACAAAAAGCAAAGAATATTCTGAGACATGGATTTTGTAGAATTAGAACCCGTTCAAAAGACGAGTTTAAACCAAAATACCTACATGTGAAGATATTCGAAAAGTAATAATGGATCTATTGATGGAAAAGCGATTTTTATTAATTCTAACAAAGAAATATTTCGGGAGCATTCCTTTGTGATTAATTTCATTACACAGGCCCGACTCGTGCATGAGTGGCCACGTGCGCCGGTGGTGAGCATTAGGGCTGAGGTTCAATCCTTTTTGTTGTTGACACTGTTTCAATAATCGAGAAGCCTTGATGGCGTTTGGGACGTTCAGCACCTTGCCTCGTGAGTCAACTACTTGGTGGGAGCATTCCGGTTTTTCTCCCATGCGATACGCAAATATCCGGTAGTTCTTTCCTAAAGTCCCTCCCGGAAGACATTATCCTCCTTCTTCAGTATCACGGAGCCAAGTCAGGTTTCTGTTCCTACTGGTGCTCCATCCCAACAGAAGTTGTCCCCCTTTTTTTTTTTTTCCTTCCATGAATAGACTACTCATGGGGTCTCTGTCCTGCACTACGGACACTGAGGATTAGACACAATGCTAATAATAATACACAGTGAAAAACACTCGAACCTGGTTCACTTGAACTACACATATCTGGCAGTTCTGGAAATTCATTCGAAAGTCGTTGGATGGAATTATAGAAATACTTTAACCCCAATCATTTGTATCATATAAAGTATTTTATGTCTCCCAGGGCACCAATAGTCGCGTAGGTCTTTTCTGTTACGTATAAATGGTGAGCTGGCGAATAAAACATAGTTCAACGTCTTGATTCTTGAAGCAATGCTATTTATCAAAGTAAATTCTAAGAAATCCTGCCGCGAATTTCATTCTTATCTGATATCTACACCAGAGACACCTAAGCAAATTTGTTTTCTTCTACAGAAAAATATAGAATTGTATAAATATTTATTTCCAAGTGTCCATTCGTGTTCTCTTCAATTAAAAAAAAATATATAAAAAACTGTGAAAAATCATGAACTTTCTTAAATGCATGTACTATTACAAAAAAATTAGTCAACTGTCCCGTCTTGAAAGGGGGAAATACTCAGTTGGTATTTCACAATTCACAATTTCCCCAATCACGATTAAATTTCTCCCGTGAATTTGGTATCGAATTTTGCAATATCGGTCATGATCAATATCGAATAACGACGTCAAAAGGGTTTTCTTGTGTGTGTGTTTAGCATAGGAAGGCCTGATGACTGAGTGACTAGCATTCTGGCATTCGGTGTCACAGGTTTCGGTCTTGAATCCGGCCATGCCATGAATGTTTGTAGTGGTTCGGAATCTGCTTTAAGCCATAGGTCTTGGTCTCACATGACCGTAGAGCGTTGAGCTGAAAACCCTACCTCTTAAAAAGAAGACTTGAAATCTATCAGCAGGCAGACAGCCTTGGCACACCATGGGGCTATTGTGTAGGAAGAAATTTAACATAGGTGAACCCCATGTATCACTTATGATAACATGTGCAGCCCACCGAATGGGAGGCAGTGCATTCCAGGAAGACTTTTAAGGTTAGCTGCTCCGTGTTTGCGTGTCATATAGAAGAAAACACGTAAAACTCCCTCTAGATAATCTGACTATCGATGCTGGACAATTTAGACATATTATTATAAGAATCATCGAATCTTCTGATTTTGGAAAGCAGCGATTACAACAACCCCAGCAGCGGATTTGAACCTCAGTTCTCCTGTACTCTAGCAGCGCATTTCCACTGGGCTACGAGTGGAAGTTTTTTTTTTAAAAATATTTAAATTGTGTATTTATTTTCACTTTGCATTGTTTTTTTCTGCTAAGTTTCTGCTAGTAGCTAAAAATGGCGGTTTTTATGTTTAAAATAAATCGAGTAAATTTTTGTCTCATTCGAAAATTATTGATAACGTTGGGGAAAAAAATGTTTTTACTTAAATTGTTTTTAATTTGACGCATGACGTTTTGTTCATAACATTAGTTTATACCTGCCACTTATAACTTGATTACATTTATTTATTAAAGTATCATTACAATTCATTGAAAATAATTTATCCATAATCACATATAATTAAACATCACAAAATATCATTAAAAGATTAAGCCATCCATATGAAAGCATAAACCTTTTGAAAGCCAAAATGAAGAAAAAACCCATTAAGAAAGGGAGCAACAAAATTAGATTTGACTGCTGTGCTGAATAAATTTTTAAAAAGATCTGCTTAAAACGGAAAAAAAAAGAATATGTATTAGTTTCTCTTCCGTGTGAATGATATTAATTACAAAGATAAGCTTCTTTTTAGTTTTGTCTCTTTCTCTTTCCGATGTAAAGTTGAAAGTGTTACTATTCTGTACTTCCTGTATTAAATTAAACTAATTAATTTTTAGAAAGCTGTCTTCTTTTAAAAAAAGATTGCAGTTTCAAACATCTAGCTCTCTCTATTTAAATAGTTTTTGCTTTAATTTCCCAGTTAAATTATCATTAATTTTCACAGTATAACTCAGTATATCTAATGTTAAGCCTAGATATCGTAGTATATCTAATCTTAACCCTTTTGTTGGTTACTTGATGGCCAATTGGCTAGTGCTCTGACGTTTGGTACCACAGGTTTCGAATTCGAATCCTGACGGTGGCATGGATGTCTGCTAGTGGTTCGGAATCCACGTTAAACTGTAGGTCTCAGTCTAATTAGCCCAGAGTGTTCACAAAGTGATAGTAGAGCGACAAACCAAATTAACACTTTCGCTGCCAATCTGACGAAGCGTCCCGTGGATGAAGGTGTCCGTGCTAAAAGCCAATTGCGCGCCAGAGCGTCATGTGATTGTGAGCGATATGTCATTCGCCAGCCACGCGCTCGTGCGGGAAGAGCTGCACCACAACATTTTGTCTTCGCTTCAATCGGCAATATCTGTTATGCGTGTTTGTTGGTATTGGCGTGGAGTACAGGTTAGAAGCTAGTTGTAAAAGTATGTGGTTTCGAGATTAGAGCTTTACTAATGCTAAAAAGATGCAATCTAATAAGTCTCTAACAGATGATGAAACTGCAAATGTGTTGGCTGAGATTTCCGATGAGTACCCGAGGGATCCTAGTTAATTTATTCCTACCGACAGTTTGCAATGTCATTGCAATCAACTTTTGATAATTCCTTTATATTAGATATTTGTTAGTGACTAAGTTTCATACAAAAATAATGCATTTTGTCACTTATTTTTATTATGGTATGCCTATATTTAGTAGTGCTTTTTGTAGTATTTGAATATTCGCTTCTTCACAAAGTTCTAGAGTTCTTGAATTATGTATTCCCATTGTTATTCAATTTGGTAATATTTCTTGTAATACTTGAATAATTACTTCTTCATAAAGTTCTAGAGTTCTTAAATTATGTATTCCCAAAGTTCTACTTGAATTTTTAGTTCTAGAGCTCTAACATTTTGGTATATTGGCCATTGAATTTGATAGTTCTTGTGGTATTCTGACTAATTACCTTTTAAATTTCTTGAGTTATTGAACAATGATATATATATACACTCAAGAGCCAAAACATTATGACCGCCTGTCAATAACGAGTTGGCCCACCATTGGCGCGCAACACAGCTTCAACCCGCCTTGGCATGGATGCCACAAGTCCTTGGTAGATGCCAGAGACAGATTGTACCAGATGTTTAAGCAACGGTCCCGCAAATCCGAGATATTGCGAATTGGTGGTCTTTGAACTCTGAACTGCCGTCCCAGGACATCCCAAATGTGTTCTATCAGATTGATATCCGGTGAGTTAGGCGGCCAGGACATTAACTGGAATTCAGCATCATGTTCCTGGAACCACTCCAACACAATTTTAGCCTTGTGACAAGGGGACGTTGTCCTGTTGGAACATTCCATTTCCAGCTGAAAAAACAGAGGCCATGTAAGGGTACAACTGGTCCTCAATGATGTTCAGATACCCTGTAGCAACTGGTCTGTTCTACCCATGGTCTGCTCTACCACAACCACGGGTCCCAGAGACGCCAAAGAGAACGTCCCCAAAGAATAATACCGCCACCACTGGCTTGTGTATGACCTACTGTACATTGAGGGAGCAATTTGTTCATCTGGAAGACGGCGTATCCTGACACGGCCATCGGCGTGATGAATGACAAACCGTGATTCATCTGACCAAGCAACTCTCTCCCACTGATCCATGGACCAGTCACGATGTTCCTGGGCCCAGCGCAGGCGCAGTTGGCGATGACGCTTGGTCAGCAAAGGCACACGAGTGGGACGTTTGCTGCGTAGCCCCATATCCAACAGTGTCCGCTGAACAGTGTGCTCCGATACTATTTCTACTTGGACCTGCATTGTATTGGGCTGTCAGCTGAGTCACTGTCTGGCTCCGGTTTTGCTTCACCATGCGAGACAGTCTCCGACGACCTTTTCTTTGATAGCGGTGTGGACGTCCAACACCATGTCGTCTACTGCTGGTTTCACCGTCATTCATCCACTTTGCATAAGTACTAACAACTGTAGATCGCGAACAACCCACGAGTCGTGCAGTTTCGGAAATACTTGTTCCGAGTCTTCGAGCCATTACAATCTGCCCTCTATCAAAGTCGCTTAGATCCGCAACCAGTTTTTCCCATCACACACAGAAGTAAGTGAAAGAATGATTCTTCAGACAAATAGGACTCCAGCAGCAGTTGGTAAATTCCTACAAATACCACTTCCACCGGATCACATTTAATTTGCCTTCCACGTCATCCAGGCGAGTTCATTGCAAAATGTAGGGGTGGTCATAATGTTTTGGCTCTTGAGTGTATATGTATTACGTATGTACTTATGTATTCAATATGACATGTATTCGATTATGTATGCATTATATGTATTCGTGCAGTAAAGTATGTTCACACATGGAAAATTTAAATTCCTCAGCGAATTTAGTTTTTTTTTTTTTAATTTTGAAAATTAAATCAACATTAAATTGATTCATCTATTTGTGTACTGATTTTAATCTTTGTGCCTTAAACTTACACTGTTGCTGAGATTTTTATTTTTTTAATTTTGTTTGAAAAATTATTTTAATTAGAACTTTCTATTGCGTTTTGCAATCATTTATTTATTGCCAAAACGAATAAGATTTTTTAATTCCTTTTAAATGCCAAACGATTTTATTTGACGGCTGTTTTGAGTCCTTCCGTGTAACAAGGACTAAAACTTAGACATGGCTGCAAAATTATTTAAAATGTAAATATCTTTTTTATTACCTCGTAAAATATTGTATAGAATAACAACAAAATTCTTCTAAAGATAACATTGTAATTTTAATATCATCTTTTATTCTTCCGATTATTTTAAAATTTCATTTCACAAACAAGAATTCTCTGCTAAAATAACCATTTACAATTTATTCCAATTTATTTTATTTTCTCATTATTATGCTCATTATTTTCAGTTATACTAACTTTAATTAGTTTAATTCACAATGAGAACTAACTCCAAATATCAACATTCGAAAAAGCGATAGATGAACGAATTTCTTGTTCTTTATGTTATTTAGTACTGTTTTCGATCAATAAAACTTAAAAAAAGCTCTTCTTTTATGGAAGAATGTAAATTACCTTTCATAAAATTTCCACTTGGTTCAATTTTAAAAGGTTCTTTTTTTGCATTGATAAATGTTTTATGTAAACGAAGATGATATTTTGCATTAAATGAATATTTTCGAAAATATAAAATTAAGTCACTTACTTTAACGGTTTTTTTTTTTTTTTATTTCACTTTTTAGAAGTATTATATTATTTTTATATCTACATAAATTTAATATTAGGTTATCGCTATATAATAGGATATAAATGGTTCAAAATCATACATCTGTATACACAATAATAAGAAAAAAATTGTTCTTATGAAATGTTATATTTACATTTTAGATGTTTTATGTATATTTATTTTGTTACAGTGCTAATAAGCATATAGAAATTAAACTAAAAGATTACTAAATAAAATTTTAAAAACAATAAATTAAAAAGATAGATTAAAAAAAGACCCATTATTTTTTTTTTTCAAAAACTCTTTATTTATTCTTCCAAATTTATTTCATCGCTTTTAAAGTAATCCCCTCCGAACACAATGCACTTATGCCGATGGCCTTCAAAGCTCGCGGTGATTCACGTTGAATCTCTTCAATCGACACAAAACAGTGTCCCCGAAATGGTCCTTTGAGTTACGCCTAAGTTAGGGAATAGCCAGAAGTCGCACGGTGTTAATGGGGTGGGAAGATATGGGCTTAATTTTTGGCGAAAAAGTCACGAAGAATCAATGCAGTGTGAGCTGGCGCATTCAGCGTTTTCGATACCATTCGATATTTGACGCGTTTGAGGCCCAAAATAGAATTGACCGCTCCTTTTGAAATTCCAACATCATCAGCTCTAATTGTAAATCGACGCAAGCAACAAATCTTTAATTTTTTGGACGGGAGCTTCGTCCGTTAAGGTTGGTGGTCGACCAGAGGGCTCTTCGTCTTCAACGTTCTCTGCCTCTTTGAGCTGTTTATACCACTTCTAAACATTTCTTTCTGAATGCTGACCGAATGCCTTCTGCAATATTCTATACATTTCCGCAAACAAAATAGAATAACTCAAACACTAATGAATATTTTGAAGTCAAATTTCACCTGTGTGAAATTTATCTAGGACAATGTCAGCAACCTAAAAAAAAAAAAAATTGAAATTCCATAAGCCCCGGAATTTTAAATTGAGAAGGGGTTTTTACTCTTTGGGCACAGTAGTAAGTATGTCTTTAATATATTTTGAACTTTATAAAAGTTTCAGAAAAACAATCACTTTATGAATCATTACGAACTGAAATTTCTCTGTTTAAGTGCTCGAAAAAATTTTTTAATAATATAATATTATTTATTATATTTATGCTGGAGAAAGAATGATTTATTTATTTAATTAATTAGTTAGTGATAATAATAACTAACAATTTTTAAGCCATCAAATTTTTTATAATGTATAAATTTTTTTTATAATTAGTATCAATAAATTTTATTTCATCATTAATATAAATATTATTTTAATAGCTTTTAAATAATTAATTAATATTATAAAAATAATAATTTATTATTTAAACTCCATTAAAATAAATAAATATTAAAGCTGTAAAATAAAAAATATGTTTATAATAATATATGTAAAAGTATATATAATATTAAAGCTATAAAATAATTAACTAAAGCTATAAAAATGCTATATTAAAGCTATAAAAAATTATTTTAATAGGTTTTAACACTGGGAAAATAATTATTTTCATATTGCCCCATGACATCATTTAAATATTTTAGCAGTTTAACCCTCCATGTCTCAAGCGGCTATTTCGAACGTACTAGAACCGAGCGAACATTCTAATTTGTAATTCGAACGTGAAAGGATCTTCTAATGCCGCCAAATTCACTGGAGGCACTTAACGTCCTTCATAGGTCACTCCATCCCCCATATCATTGACACCGCTGCTCATCTGCCAGTTTCGAACTCGGGTCGTTCGTAAATCGTGTTTCAGGTTTTTCTCCTAGCTACCAGAAGCAACTTGTAACTCAACTTTTCCGTGGAAAAAACCACGCGCTGTGAGTGACTTAATGATCTTAGATTGAAATTAAGTGCGGTGATCAGCCCCGATAGGGTCGTAGCTTTTTACAACGTGGAATAGATTATTTGGAAACCTTTTGGAAGAAAAAATACTTCAGGAAAATTGTGATTTCTTTTGGCAGTTTTAAATGAGTGTTATTGTTGAAGAGAGAAGTTGCATTTTAAATAAGGTTATATCTAGCACAAAAAGTTGCAGTTGTATCGTTTTTTAGAGATAGTGTGCTTTTTTTTCTGATTTTTTTTTTTCCCTTTAATTGATAAATAACTTTCAAATAGAAATATTAGGTTGCACAAAAAGTAATGCAAGATTTAAATTTTGAAAAGGAAAAAAAAATATTTATTACTGCATATATTTAAAAATAATAATCTATATATATATAAATTTTAATGCAGCTGGCAATACAGACTGTTATCTTTATGTCATAAGCAAGGTCTGTACCGCTGTTACTCATTTAGCACTACCCAGGGGTCACGTGTAACTCGAAGATATGCTACGGACGCAAGTAACATTACCCCCGAAATGCTCTGCGATCCTATTAGACAGGGACCTACAGTTCAAAGTGGATTCCAAACTACAGAAATCCATCCATGGCACCGCCGGGACTCGAACCCGAAACCTGTAATACCGAGCGCCGGAGCGCTAGGCACTCAGTTATCAGGTGCCCTTTAATAATAATATACTATGGTTAAATACGTGCAATAATAAATATTTAATTCTACATTATGACTTTCTTGTCTTAAATGCATATATATATAATATAGAATATATTTAATATATAATTCATCAATTAATAATGAATAATTATTATATCAATAATTCTCCATTATTAATAGATGAATTATATAAATATAATAATTTTAATATAAATCATTATAATTGTATTAAGTTTATTATATTAAATATTAATTCATTATTAATGTTTGATATTAATATATTAATATTATAATTATATAAAAATAAAATATATGTTCCTATATATTAATTTTATCAAAAAATAAAATTAAATTAATATATTTTAATTAATTATATGTTAATAATTAATATAATAACAAAATATAATTAATAATATAATTTTCATCATAATATATTTAAATAATATTTATATAATAATTATTAAATATTAATATAATTTTCATCCATTTCTATGACATTTAGCCCTCCTTAGAGCATCTTTTTCATTCCTTCTCGGAAACACTTTTTTTTTTTTTTTTGCAGCAAAATAGCCATTTAGAAGATTTTCAATCTCTTGTTTATTGCTCAGAATTGCCGAATCCATGACGACATTGTTGTAGTCACTGCCTTCAGATACGAAGAAGAGATATAAATAAATCGAGAATTTATTTTAAATTATAGATTTTTATTTCCATATTATAATAATTGAACACAAAAAAAAATAATTAATTTTTTGCTTATAATTCCCAGATTACACGCTAAACGTCTTAAAATATCAGGGTGCTGATTATAGATTGCTTCGTACAATCCATGGATAATGAACTGTTACAAAACCTTACCCTAAAAATGCATTTTATTTTACGACAAAAAAAGTTGACAACATTTTGTATGGGAGAGAAAAATAAGCCCTCTTCTTAAAAAAACACGTAAAAAAATGGAGCATATAATACACATGTACAACTGCGTGCATGGACATATACGCCGCTGCGTAGGAAAAAATAACTATCTGCACCTGATATTTTAATATTCTTTAGCATATAAATCGTAGCTTATAGGCAGAAAATTACAGTATCTGTTTTGTTTTTATTATAATATGGAAATAAAAATTGATACTTTAAAATAAATTTCCGAGTTATTTTTCTGATTCATGCACATATACGACGCCGCATATTATACGATATATTTTATCCTTTCTGACGCCCATGCACTTATTTTACGACAAAATATCAGGTAATTAGCGTGTAAGTAGCGTTTTGCGCATAATAGTCCATATGCACTGTGCATATGGATTATTATGCGCAACTGATCATAGGCGGAAATTCTTATTTATTTCATTTACTCCTGAGCATCTCATGTATTCTTTACTAAGTATTACATCTGCATGTATCCTGCAGACTGTAACTTAAAACTACTCAATGGGTTTGGAAACTTTAAATAATATACAGGCAGATACGGAATTTACACAAAGAAAAAAAAAGGATATAATTAAAAAAATGCAAACGAATAACAAGATAAACTACAAAATATACAAGGCTATCATTTTTAACCGTAACATTTGAAGTTAAGAAACTGCAATTGATTTAGAACTTTTAGTGTTTAGAACGCGATTATAATTTTCAGTGTATTTAGCAGCCAACATGTCGGAGTTAGTATCAAAGAGGTTTTTCAGGCTGGCTTTTGATTTAACCGAGAATAAAGCTGGAGTCAGCAAAGTGAAAGTCTGTTGTAATACTTGGACCCCCTCATAATTAATCTGGCTTTTAAACTACGTCTTAAGAAGATGCTTGATGGCTATTTTACTAGTGTTAAAATAGTCCTTCTTTAGATATTTTTCCTTTTGTCGTTAATGAGTTTGATTCGTTTCTTATCAATTAGATTTTTGTAATTAACCTTTAAAATAAATGAGAGTATATGTAATTCCATTCTTTCGCCTCCCAGCAGATTAATTTATTTTAATTAATTAAATTTATTTTTTTTTTTTACTTATTTAATTTATTATTTATTATTATTTATTTATTTTAATTTTTAATCTAATATTTTATTTTTAATTTAATTTATTATTGATTATTAATTTATTTTAATTTAATTTATTTTATCTAATTTATTTTATTTATTTTTTTACACTATTTAAAATATTACATGAATTTAATTAATAACTGATTATTTATTTAACATATTTGAGAGTTTGTTTATATTTGCATTTGCATTTTTGATGAAATAAGTGATCATTTTGAATCTAAAAATGGATCCGTTGTAAACTTAAATATAATATGTCTGTTACAAAAAAAAAAGTGGAAGCAATTTTCTCTTATTCCCAGACTGTCGTCCAGACAGTTAAAATAGAATCATCAATTGATTAACTTTCAGAATAAATACTAAAAATAAACACCAAACGATTTTCAAAAACAACTAAAAAAAAAATACCAAACGATTGTTGATGACTATTGTAGCGGTGCTGTTTCGAATCGTTCTCTCATTAATTAATTAAATTCGTTTCTTAGCAATTGGAATTTTTAATTAGCCTTTGAAATAAATTAGAGAATATAATTCCATTCTTTCGCCTCTTATCAGATTAATTAATTTTCAAATTCCATTAAAATATTACACGAATTTAATTAATAATTGATTATTATTTAACATATTTGAGGTGTTTGTTTATGTTTGCATTTGAATTTTTTTTATAAGCGCTTATTTTAAATCTTAAAAATTATCCGTTGCAAACTTAAATATAATTTGTCTATTACAAAAAAAAAAGAGGGGGCAATTTCTTTCTATTCTGTTTACTCCAGTAAGTACCAAGGGCCAAAACCGTTTTAATTTTTCCGCCATTATCTATAATTTCTGAGCGAGCATACGCTTGCTAACTGCAAACTATTGTCAGTGAAAAATTACAATTACATAAATATCATTAGTATTTTTTTACAAGTGGATACTCCGCGGTTTCATTCGCGTTAATTTAGCTTTTCCGTTCCTGAGGGATTTTCAGGATAAAAATCATATGTTCGATTCAGGATATTTACATTCCAAACATCGACATACATACATATGCGATACTCTTTACCAACATAACTACCGAGGGTAACCGCGGGATATTCACTAGTTTATATTGTTAGTGGGATTCATTTCAATTATTTGTTGCTTGTTATGCTTAAGTTAAGTTTTCTGCGTATTATATGCTTGTCATTAAAGCCTCACCTATCAAGTCAATAAAACCGAGTTATTATCATTCCGTGTTTTTATCCAACTTATTACAGCAACAATAAGTTATTCGCTGTAGCGGGCCGGATGGATGACACTGGCGGGCCGGATTTGGCCCGCGGGCCGTAGTTTGGAGACCCTTGCCCCTAGACTGTCGTCCAGACAGTTAAAATATAATCATTAGTTGAGTAACTTTTAGAATAAATACCAAAAATAAACACCAAACGATTTTCTTGAGTCACCGGTACGACATATTTACCAAAAGACAGCACGTTTGTGACTAGTTTTACTATACTAGACTAAACAAGTCGTTTTTTGTTTTGAAGTAGAGTAAAAATATTTTCCGTAATTGCTAATCTTTAACCTCTTACATAAAGGAATTTTATTCAATAGAAGTTGATATGAAAAATTTTCTCGCATTCAGAAATGATTTATTTTAATTTTGTAAATTTAATTAAAAAAAAAAAAAAATATCGATGAAAAATAGATTCGAAATGCGAATCGCAAATCGAATAAGAATGATTAAAAAGTTATTCTAATTTGTTTACAGATGATTTTTGATCTATGCAGTTTGAAGGTGCATTTCAACAACATAAAAAGTTTAATTCAATTTTCATTTCAGTTAAACATAAAGTTCATGTTTAACTGAAAATAACTAATAAGAATATTTTCGTGATTTTTGTTTCCGAACTAGTTAAAAAATGTTAAATTCAGAGAAAAAAAATGGTCTTTTAAATGTTACATTTTTTGGAAATATGAACAAATATCTTACTTTATATAAAGAAAGATAACATTTGATTAAAAAAACACAACTTAGCAATTTTATTTTCATAACATAATTCTTTTGCAAAATTATTTTCTAAACCAATTTTTACAATCTGAAGTATAATAATTAAAATTCATCAAAAAATATAATATAATTTTTTAACGTCTCATATAAATTAATTTAAATATTTTATAAAAACAGATTTTCGTAGAAACTAAAAATAATTGAATTAAAATTTTTTTTTTTTTATTTTTATGGAATTAAAAATGGGATTTTTTTATTATTTCGAAAGTAAAGAGCCAATTATAAAACTTTATTATTTATACCTCATGATTCTAATTCAATATACTATTGTATTATTTTAAAATTGAAATCAAAAGTTTTCTTCGATTTTTTTTTTTTTATTTAATATTTATTTTTAGTAATTCTGTTAGCATAAAAAAATTTTTTTTTTAACGATTGAGAATTATTTTTAGCTTATTTCTCTTTTCATTTCTTTCTCTAAACCCAATGTTAATTAAGGAGAGAAATAAATGCATGATCTTTAAAAATATTCTAAGGAAAATTTCAAAACATTTTCTGGATAGTTAGCACAAAAATAATAAAAACCAAAGCCAATTAATTATGAGAATTTTTATCAGTCGCCAAATATTATGCTTCTAAATCTATTTATAAACCAAATTTAGAGAACGAAATAAAAATATAATGATATCAAGATGTATTAGAAATAAATAAAAAATTATTTGAAAATTAATTTATAAAAATTGTACATCGAGAAAACTCTCGAAAAAAATAATAAATTTACTTTCGATCTCAATTTTTCGCTCTTTTTTTTTAAATTTGTTTTTATATTATTAATTTATAACTATAAAAAAATATTATTATTTTAATACTGCTTAGTTATTTTTTTTATTTTATGGCTGCATTTATGAGTACAGAAATGTAAATATTAATAAAAAAAATTAACGAACACAACTTGATTTGAAATATTTTAGGAAAACATAATAAATAATTTCGGAAGTATAAAAGGTTTGTCCGCAAACCAAATGTCAAACTATATCTTTTATTAAATGTCAAATTTATCTCTTTTCGAAATGTATCTTCATAAAATATTAAAATAAAAATTTAAACTAAAGGTTTTATTTTAATATCATTTAAACTAGAAAGAAAAAAGAATCGTGATTTTTAAAAGAAATATTGCCATTTACTTCTTCAACTGAAAACAAATATTTTAAAAAATGCTATTGGCATCATCCAAACTTTAATTCGCCTTTATTATTTTATTAATTTTTGAAATTTCTTTTCATCCATCTCAGTATTAAATAAGGATGAATTTAAAAAAAAAAAAAAAAACGTTCTAAATCGAATCTTTATTTCGAAAACATACTGCATAGAGAAATATTTCTTCATGAAAATAGTTTTTAAAAAATTAACAGAAATCACTAAGACGAAAAAGAAAATAAATTTACCATTATAATGAGGCTTAGCCCTTTTTATTCTTAATAAAATAATAATTAAAAAAATCACACAAACGTGTCGCTATTATTATTAAATTAAAAAACATTGTAAGGAACAGTATATTGGGTGTAGAATAAAGGGAAGTTGAAAATAATTTTAAAAAAAAAAAAGATTATATTTATAATGACTTGAATTCAGGTAAGTTAAAATCTTTCATTACTTTCCTTTCAACTTACTATATTGTTACTGTTTTCGAATGTCGGACCGGAATCCGGAGATATTAGAGAGTTTTTGCATACCGTACGTTAGTTACCGTAGGACGTCCGTTAGCTTTTTCTCCCTAGCGCGCATGCTCATAGGAAACTGAGCATGCGCGCTAGGGAGAAAAGTTAACGGACGTCCTACGTTAACTAACGTACGGTATGCAAAAACTCTCTATTATTAACTAAAACTACTCAATCGTTTTGCAAATTTTGG
The DNA here is from genome assembly GCA_021605095.1 of Caerostris extrusa. Classification (NCBI taxonomy): domain Eukaryota; kingdom Metazoa; phylum Arthropoda; class Arachnida; order Araneae; family Araneidae; genus Caerostris; species Caerostris extrusa. The sequence continues at coordinate 25,245 of BPLR01003495.1, forward strand.
ATAATAGACAGGCAAATACGAAATTTACACAAAGAGTAAAAAAGGATACAATTAAAAAAATGCAAACGAATAACAAGATAAACTACAAAATGTACAAGGCTATCATTTTTAACCGTCACAATTGAAGTTAAGAAACTGCAATTGATTTAGAACTTTCAATGTTTAGAGCCGGATTATAATTTTCAGTGTATTTAGCAGCCAACTCGTTCAAAGTTATTATCAAAGAGATTTTCAGGTTGGCTTTTAAGTTAACCGAGCAAAATGCTGGAGTCAGCAAATTGAAAGTCTGTTGGAATACTCTGACCCCCTCATTAATTAATCTGGCTTTTAAACACCGTCTTAAATGCCTGATGACTATTTTAATGGTGTTAAAATAGTCCTTCTATAAACATTTTCCTTAATTAAACATTTTCCTTTAAATTCGTTTCTTCCAAATTTGATTTTTTAATTAATATTTTAAATATTTTAGAGAATATATAATTCCATTCCTTCTCCTCTCAGCAGATTAATTTATTTTAATTAATTTAATTTATTATTTTTTAATTTAATTTATTTTATTATTAATTTATTTTAATTTTTAATTTTTAATTTATTTTTAATTTAATTTATTTTTTTTTATTTATTTATTTTTTTTTTGCATTAAAATATTATATGAATTTAATTAATAATTGATTGTTTATTTAACATATTTCAGGAGTTTATTGTGTTTATGACTGCATTTGCATTTTTAACGAAATAAGTGATTATTTTGAATCTAAAAATGTATAAGTTGCAAACTTAAATATAATTTGTCTATTAAAAAAAAAAAAAGTGGGGGCAATTTCTTCCTAATATAATCATCAACTGAGTAAGTTTCAGAATAAATACTAGAAATAAACAGCAAACGATTTTCTTCTCCAAACGATTTTCTACCAAGCGATTTTCTTTTCTTTTTAGTCACTGGCACGATACATTTTTTAAAAGACAGTACGTTTTTATTGTGCAAATCAGTATATATATTTAAGTTTGAAGTTATCTTAGATGTCACTTGGTTAAGATGCTAGACTAAATAAGTCATTCAATTCCTTCTATTAGCTCACACTCTCCCTATATATATATCTTGTTCAAATTTTCAATCGTTCATAAAATACTTTTTTATTCCTCCACTCAAGTTCAAATACATTTCTTTTGAACTTGTTGTGGATGACACTGGATGTTAATACAGTTTTTTCAAATATTAATTCATTAATTAAATTTAATTAATTAATTTTAGTTTTTTTTTTTATTTAAGTTATATGTATCTACCAATAGATGGCGCCAGATAAACTTACAAAAAAATTAATGAAATTTATTTATAATGACTTTTCTGCAATAGAGTGGAAAAAAAAAGTAGGAATTGACTTTAAAAAAACTTTTTATATTATTTGTTTTACTTAAAATTATTATTGTAATTTATTTGAATATAATTTTATTTTTGAATTTTCTTTGAATTTTTGTTTTGTAGTTGAGAAAATAACTCCCGTAATTGTATATCCTTAACCACTTACATAAAGAATTTGTACTTACGTATTAACGGTACCTTGGCGACAGTTGCGCCAATAAAGAGCACACGTTAACCGCAGCTACAGATTTGGCGCCAATCTACACTTAAAATTTTTGTTCCAAATAATAAAATATATATGTAACACTTCATTGAAAATCAAAAACTTTCAAAATATTTTTATTCCAAATAATAAAGATTGGCGACACTTAAAAAACTGTCGCCAAGGTACCGTTAATACGTAAGTACCAAAGAATTTTATTCAATAGAAGCTGATATGAAAAGTTGTTGCTCTAGTTCAGAAATTATTATTTCTATTTTTGTAATTTAATTTTTAAAAAAATACCGATGAAAAATATATTAGAAATCTGAATCACAAAGCGAATAAGAAAGATTAAAGATCTATGACATCATTTCCTGTTCTAATTCGTTTACAGACGATTTTTGATGTAAGGAATTCGAAAGTGCATTTTAAGAATACAAAAATAAGGTTTATATTGAATTGAAAATAATTGATATGAATATTTTCGTGGTTATTGATTACGAACTGATTAATAAAATAATAAATTCAGAGAAAAAAAATTGCCTTTTAAATATTATTGTTATTTTTAGGAAAATTAAACAAATATCTTAATTTATATAAATACAGATAACATTTGATTAAAAAAATACAAAGCATTTTTTTTTTTTTTTTTCATAAAATAAATCTTTTTTTCAAAATAATTTTCTAAACTAATTCTTACAGCCAACCGAATTGTAACAAATAAAATTCATCAAAAGTATAATAGAATTTTGTATCGTCTCATATAAATAAATTTTATGTTTTATAAAAAGACATTTCTGTAGGAACTAAAAATAATTGAATACGTAAAAATTTTTTTTTATTATGGAATTACGAATGTGATTTTTATATTTCGAAAGTAAAAGTTCCTATTATAAGGCATTATGACTTAAACTTCATGATTCTAATACAAATTACTATTGTATTATTTTTAAATTAATATCAAAAAGTTTTCTTCGATTTTATTATTTAATATTTATTTTTAGTAATTCTATTAGTAATAAAAAAATTTAACTATTGAGAATTATTTTCAGTATATTTCTCTTTTCCATTCATTCTATCAAATAATATTAATTAAAAGAAAAATAAATGTATGATCTCTAAAAATATTCTCATCAAAATTTAAAAACATTTTTGGAATAGTTAGTGCAAAAACCAATAAAAACAAAACCCAATTATTTTATGAGAACTTTTATCAGTCGGCAATTATTATGCTTCTAAACCTATTTATAAGCCAAATTTAGAAAAAGGAATAAAAATCGGATTATATCAAGAATAATATTATTAAAATCTAAATTAAAAATTCGTGGAAAATTTCATCATAAAAAATTTTACATGGAAAAAACTCTATTAAAAAATAATAAATTATTTAAAATTTTGATCTTTTTTTAAAAATTGTTTTTATATTTTAATTTATAATTATAAAAAATTATTATAATTTTAATACTGTTTAGTTTATACTAGTAATTTTTTATTTTATGGTTGCATTTATGAGTGGAAAAATTTAAATATTATTTAAAAAGTTAATGAACCCAACATGATTTGAAGCATTTTAGCAAAGCATAATAAATATTTGAAAATATAAAAAGATTTGTCCGCTAACTAAATGTCAAACTCTGTCTTGTATGAAATGTCAAATTTATCACTTTTCGAAATGCATCTTATTATTGTAAAAAATTAAAATAAAGGTTTTATTTTAATATCATTTAAGATAGATAAAAAAAAAAAAGGTATGATTTTTAAAAAAAAATATTGCCATTTATTTCTTCAACCGAAAACAAATATTTTTAGAAATCTATTGGCATCATCAAACTTTAATTAGCGTTGTTTATTATTTTATTAATCTTTGAAATTTCTTTTCATCCATCTCAGTATTAAATAAAATGAATTTCTAAAAAAAAATTTTATAAATCGAATCTTTGTTTCTAAAACATACTACATCGCCTGCAAAATAAATATTTCTTTATATAAATAGTTTTAAAAAATGAACAGAAAACACTAAGATGAAAACGAAAATAAATTTATCATTATAACTGAACTTAGCCCTTTATATTCTTAACAAAATAATAATTTAAAAATCACAGAAATGTGTTGATTTTATTACTAAATTTTTTCTCAAATTTAAATTATTAGCTGGCAAACAGGCAGTGTCTTCTATGCCTTAAGGCAAGTGCTGCACCGACGTTACTCACTTAGCACTACCCAGAAGGCGTGTGTAGCTTGAAGATAAACTACGGACGCGGAGTAACATTACCCCCGCAACGCACTACGATCCTATTAGACCGGGAATTACGGTTTAAAGCGAATTTCGAACCACTACAAACATCATGTGGCACCGCCGGGACTCGAACCCAAAACCTGTGGCACCGAGCGCAAAAGCGCTAACCACTCGGCCATTAGACCCCGGAACAGTATTAGTTAATGCTATAAATTCTATTTGATCTTGTACCTTTTGTGAGTTAATCGAGTCAAGTAAGGGAATCAATAGGAAATGCCGAAAACAGTATTGTGCACATTCTTTTTGTATATATAAAAAATCAGGCATTTATTTCTGGACAGTCGTATAATAATTCTACCTAAGACTGCTTTTATCCATTTATATCTTTAGCCTGTATATTAGATATACATTCATAATTAACTAAATTATCATTGGCATTTGCTATGTGAATACGTGTATGGGTTTGAATAACTCGAATATTATCTATATGTGCATAGGTTTGTGTGTATAGTTTAAAGGTAATTATTAATAACTCTGATCAGGGCCGGATTTAGATGAAAAGAGGCCCTAGGCTATTCTACTTATGAGGCCCTTTCATCTCCCCTTTTTAAGTTTGTAAATTACTTATTATGTTTGTTTATTATTCATATGTGTAGAATTTCTCCTTATTTTTGATTTAGTGTTTTAGTGTTTACTGTTTTAGAATAGTGTAATTCTAATTTTGCTAACAATTTGAATGTAGGCCCTCTTGATCTTGAGGCCCTAGGCTGAAGCCTAGTTAGCCTATAGGAAAATTTGGCCCTGACTCAGATCATTTTGTATGAAATGTTATAATCAAACATTGCAAAATGTTCATATAAAAAAGAATATTTTATTTTTAATCATTTTTTGGGAAGGAGATAATATCACACAAGAGAATATTACATAACAAAATATAAATTCCAATATTTATTAAAAAAATTTATTTATATTTAATTACAACTAAAAGAATTGAACCATTTGAAAATAATTGTAGGATAGTAGACATTTTTCTCCCTTCGCGCCAACAGCATAGCCAACACTAAGGTTTTTAGCCAAATATCGCCAAGCTATCACCCCATAAGTTTAACAACAAAGTAAAACTCATGTGAGGTACATGACCACGCGAGGATTATGTTTGCCACAAAGCTGGCAACCCCGATGCCAGTCCTATTATATTAATACTCTATGATACTACCTGTCGCTGAGCCACGTGACTTATTATCCACGTGATCACTGGCATTCACGTGGTTCCGATTTCCCGCGGCTACTATAGTCACCCCTTTGACAAACGATTAGATGGAAGACAATATTGATACCAAGTCTCGCCTAACAATGGTGCTGCCTGGTTTGTTGTATGTTAACGTGCTTTCTGCTATACACTATAGGAGGATATAATCCAGTATTGCTAGTATGTGAGCAACTCTAGATCTGGTCAATAATCTTCGTTAGTTAAGTTTTCAGATAAATAGAAGGTGTATGTTTCATACAACTTCCATGAGATAATCTCTATATAGAGTTTGATGCTCATGGCGAAGTATATTCTAAGCATATAGTGTCAAACTGATAAGTTAATATTAGTTAGACACTATATGTTATTAGACTAGACCTATAATGGCTTAAAGAAAAGGGCCATTTTCAGGTTCATGGGAACATTTTAATTTTTATTTAAACATTAAATATATATACAAACTCTATTTACAATAAAAATTAAAATTAAAGATAATTTGATTCACAAGTGCAGTTCCTGCAAGGTCGAAGATTTTCAGAGTTTGCGAATCTACATTGAATCTATTTCGCCAGGTCTGCGGCAGACCTTAATTATCACACTGCGTGATATGCGAAATCACAAGGTGGGGTGGAGCTTACTTTGGAAACAGGTGGATACTCCGGCCTATTCAGTCACTTAGAGAAAAAGGAAGGAAAACAACACTCTTTGTTGACTCATGGCAGAACTCTCTCCTTTGTTCTCCAAAAACATCCCTTTAAGAAAATCCGTCAAGAAAGAGGGTTAGCTTCCCTCACTTCTCATTCAGTAGACACTTTCTCAGCACGTGGTCTATCACCCATCACAACGCAACAACTCATGGTGTAGACCACATTCCATTTGTAATTGTTGCAACCTGTGAAGGTCGCACAGACAATCGCCAATTTCATGAGGTCTCATTATCCATGACACTGAATATCTGCTATCAGATCCGAGTGGCAGATTGTTCTCATTAGAACAAAATACTAATTCATTCCTGCTTGTCTACCCCAAATTTGAGTAATGAGTTGTTATTATATACTTGTCAAAGAATATACATTCCTCTCTCCTGGGAAATAAATGTCACAACTTTTCATATGGGAAAAATCATGTAGTATCTCACATTTGCATCTTTTTGTTTTATTTATTTATTTTAGTAAATTCGCTGTAAAATTTATTTCTAATTCTGAATTTAGTGTATTTTGGATTATCTCGTATTGTTCTGAAGCAAATGAGATGATTTTCGCTGTTTCCTTTCCAGTCGAAGTGATGACATTTTCAGTGATGATTTCAACGATATAGGCTGGGAGCGAAAGCTCTGGCTATCAATTAGAGAATTATAATTCTGATTCTAAATTGCTATCAGAATAGCTAAATTTATATTTTAATTTCTATAATAAAAAACGATTCAAATTTTTCTTTGTAATCTTATAATGTATATTTCAAATTTTATTACAAAAAATTGATCGGAAATAAAATTGTATTTAAATCTTAAGTTATAAAGAATACTCATTCTATATTGTAATTCATTATGTATTTTACATATTAAAATTTTAGCAATAAACTTAAATAAAATAATCTCTAAACTTTCAATACTTTTGCCAAATCTTAAACAAAGTTATTTAATTTTGGGTTAAAGCCCATTTCAAGTCCTATATAAAGCCAAATGGTTTGACAGCAAATTACGTAAGTACATCTCATTGAATAGTTTTGAGCATCAGCAGTTTCTTCTAAGACTTGACAATGCCAAGAAATACCACATTCTTTATTCATATATTTTGCCACCATATTGTATGTACAAAATATGTGGTGCCATATTCGCTGGGTCATTTGTGATAGAAAGCGATGTCGTCGTTCACGGCTTTGGGAAATTTGAATGTAAGATAAATTTTTATAACAAATTTTATTCCCAGTTCAATTCTATCCTTTCCTCTAGAATTTATTTAAAGTCTTTTCCATATTTGGAATTTTTCTCAATTTTATAAAGAGAATCATGTCCAACAAACATATAGCTAACCCTACTTAATGTGTAAAAAATGTCAAAATATCCTTTTAAGAAAATCATTGAAGAATTCGAAATGCACAAACTGATTTCACAATTAAATACTGCTATAAAACATACAATCGCATAAAAACAAATTCTATTTTATAACGAACTAAGAAAAAAAAAAAATTATTTTTTTTTTTATTTTATTTATAAAATTCTTCAGCGTATAATTTTTTAATCTTTTATTCTGTTAATTTATTATTCTTTTAATATTTTATTTTTTATTCTTTTAATTTTTTATACTTTTAATCTTTTATTTGTTTAATCTTTTAATTTTTATTCTTTTAATCTTTTAATTTTTAAATCTTTTATTCTTCTAATCTTTTATTTGATTTTAATCTTTTATTCATTGTAAAAAAAAAAAAGAAAAGAATTTTAAGTCTAAAGAATATTTAAAATGATAATGAGAAGTCCCTTAAAAGTGTTGGAAAAAGTGAATTAAAGAGAAAGCTATTAAGGATTATTTTGTGTGTTAGAGAGATAGAGATTCCTAAAACTATGCCACTTAGGAATATTTTGATTTGATTAAATTTTTTATCTGGTACATAGCCAAAAGTCGCGAAAATTATTCTTAACAGTTATTTTTTTTTATTTAATTGAAAACAGTCTTCTTCATTGCAAAATTACGCTTTTTTTTAAAATAGTTTTCAAGAATCGTCTGCTTTTATCATGTTGCCACTATTTATAAAAAAAACCATTATAAAAAAATTTAGATGATATATTAATTTTAATTTATGGAAATAATTTAATAGACATATAAAAATTATTTTATATTAATTAATATAAACTTTTTAATACTTTTATTTTAAAGATTTGTTATTTTTTTATTTGGTAAATTATGAAAGTTGCGAAAAAATTTTAATAAAATAAAAATAATAACTTAAACATCGTTCTAAAAATATCGATTTAAATAAATTAATCAATTAATTTTAAATTAAAATAATTAATATAATAATTAATTTGGAATTGTTTAATCTAAATTTATATTAATCCCAAATGTATTCGTACACGTGCATTGAAATTCGTAAGAATTTCAATGCAATATTTTTCTATAAGTAATAGAATAATATATAAAAGAACTGCGTTTTTTTCGTAATAAAAGTGAATATTTCAGATTGAGAATTTTTTTATATCTATAAGATTTTCTAATTAAAACTTTATTTAATATTTTAAAAACTTTTTTTGAAAATCAATAGACAAAAAGTAAAATACAAATATATTACTACCCAACTGTCTTTGTACATTTAAAAAGAATCTCTATATATTAATAAACAATTTAGTTTGATCAATTTATATTTTTGCAGTGTATCCTGCAACAGTCACAAAAAATTTTTAAATGTCTAAGCATAGAATTCGTAATTTCTTTTTGTAGTTTCTGCATCAATGCTCCTCCGTTCTTCGGGCGACCTGATGGTCAATTGGCTAGCTCTATGGCCTTTGGTACCACAAGCTTTAGGTTCAAATTATGGCTGTGGCATGGATGTTTGCGAGTAGTTCGGAATCTGTTAAAGTGTAGGTCCCGGTCTAATTAGCCTAAAGTGTATAAAAGTGACCGTAGAGCGTCAAACCAAACCTTTATTCTTCGATTATTATTGTTTTTAGGTTTTATATTTGTTTTTTTTTTGTCTTTGAACTCATGTCTTTGAACTCTAACCTTCATTTCTGTTCAAATGTGTTCTAATGAATTTAATAATAATACTGAGTTGGTGTTTTCAGAATTTGTAGGCAATATACAGAGACACAAAAAGCTAACGTCGAGTTAATATGAACGAAACGGTTTTAAAGCGAAATTGAAGAAGAAAATTCTTCCTCAATTCTGTGTTACAGGGTCTGGTGGCCAAGTGGTTAGCGCCGTGGCGATCGGTGCCACAGGTTTTGGAGTTTCGAGTCCCTGCGGTGCCATGGATGTTTGTAGTGGTTCGGAATCCATCGTTCTATAAATCATAGGTTCCGGTCTAACACGATAGAAAAAGTGACGTATTAAATAGGAAAAAAACTGTTTCTGGTGAGTATAAATAATTTGTATAAACGAAATTTAAAATAACTTTTATTTGATTTTAATGAAATTTTTAAAATTAAAGCTGGGGGAAAAAAAAATTTGTGTTTGCAATCATTTTTTTCTTTTATTTATTTTTTTTTTTTTTCGTGTATTATTCTAACTGAAATTTGTTTATCTATTCATTATTTTTATTTTATTTATTTATTTTATTTTATTTAATTAATTATCTTTATTTATTTATTTATTTATTTTTTATTTAATTCATTATTTTTTTATTTATTTACTTATTTTCAATCATTCAATCGTTCAATCGTTTCAAATTTTCAATCGTTCATAAAATATTTTATTCATCCACTCAAGTTCAAATGCATTTTTTAACTTGTAGTGGATGACACTTGATGTTAATGCATTAATTTTTCAAATATTAATTCATTAATTAATTAATATTTTTTTTTTTGTAGATTTAAGTTGCATGTATCTACCAGTACAATAGATGGCGTCAGATAAACTATAACTAAAAAAATGAATGAAAATTATTTATAAAGGACTTTCTGCAATAGAGTGAAAAAAAAAGTAGAATTGACTTAAATTTTTTTTTTTTATATTACTTGTTTTTAATCAAATTGATGAATGTAGCATATTCATCTGAAAATCTTTGTTAGTCAGTCCTTTCGAGAAAATCGACAAATTGTATTTTGGTAGGGATTTTTTCCTTCAAATTGTTCTTTTGGAATAAAAAAAGATTTACATATTAGCAGTTATTTTATATACCTATAATATCTTGTTCAAATTTTGTCCTTCAAAATTACTTCTAATATCATCCACGTAATATCACTGTCGAGACTCTTATACTTTTTTTTTTTCTTTTTATAATTATTTTTTTTCAAATAGGTGAATGTAGCACATTTATCTCAAATTGATTTGTCGAAGTATTTTTTTTTGAATATCTCATTGTATGCTCTAATTTAAAATTTAATTTCTCTATAAAAAATCCAGCGGCCTGAAGGGCTATTTGAATGACTAACGCTCTGGCGCTTGGTACCACAGGTTTCGGGTTCGAGTCCCGTCGGTGGCATGGATGTTTGTAGTTATCCACTTTAAACGTAGGTACCGGTCTAACACGATCGTAGAGCGTTGTGGAGAGTGACAAATTAAAAATAAATGGGAAAATGAACTGTTCCTATATAGTGATTAGGGGATTATAGTCCTTGTTGATTCGCATCCTCAAGTTAGATACCCCTTCGATTCATTTATATAAAATCCAGTCGTTTCAATTTCTCTGAAAAGAGAATTTTTTCTGAGAAAATGACAAAATGAATTCCCTATTGAATAAGTCAACAAGATTTCCCAGTTCCAGTTCTTGAGAGTCCCGTAGGAGATTGGCGTGGCCTGCTTTAGACTTGTCACGGGCCATGACTACTTACAGAGTCACCGGTATAGAATAGGACTGGCTGATTAAAGATATGTGCCCATGACTGAACAGCCCCTCAACATATGTCCTAAAAAGAATCAACTGTTCTTCAGAAAGAATTAAATTTCCCCTTTTTGTGCTACTGTCAATATCTTTAGTGATAGTCTTTGTCATTCTTTGCTGCATTGGGCTGCTCGTCGACTAATCACCGAGAAGTTGAGACAAACATAGGATTAAAAAAATATCAGCAATTTTATATAAATATGTTTGTAAAGGTGGTTATCAAAATAATGGAAACAGCCAATTTAATATATATATAAGAAACCCTTTACTAACATGGCGTTGGATATATATATACATGATATTATGTACATAATCTAATTTTCGAGACTTCTATATTGCTTCCATAGAATCTATTCATTTTTTAAATCAATGAATGTAGCATATTCATTTGAAATTGGTTTGTCGAAGTTTTTTTTACATTTCGTTCCTGTGTTCTACTTTACTAAGCCACTAGCAAGTCATAGATTGGTAAAAGTGTAATCAGCACCTCCATTGATAAATACTCAACATTAGCATATTGCGTGAGGGGGAAATACCTCAATTTAATCTCATGAGGCAATCCAAATGTCAATAGGAGAACTTTTGCAAACTCTGGTGCGGCCTGATGGCCAATTGCTAGCTCTGGCCTTCGGTAGCACATGTTTCAGTTTCACGTCCCGGCGGTGGCGTGGATGTTTGTTAGTAGTTCTGAATCCACGTTAAACTGTAGGTCCCGGTCTAATGAGCCCAAAGTGTGCAAAAAATGACCGTAGAGTGGCAAACTAAACTTCTAAACTTGCATACTCTGTAACAGTCTCTATGGTTTATGATAGCAATGGCGACAACGCTCGCCACTAGCGGATTTGTGCACACTAACTATGCATGTTATCCCTGGGTCACGAATCAACAAGACAGCGCTGATTTCAACTGAATCACTTTCAGCTCCTTGAGCTTGACCTCTAGATCCATATGCATTACAAGTAAATAAGGAAATTTTTAAAGAATACTTACATCGAATGAACTTAATTCTTGAAGCAATTATGCCATTCACGTAAATTCAATGATATTATTCGCAAAATTGAATTCGAAAAAGTGAATGCATTTAACCTTGAAAGCATTCATCTTTGATCCCGATTCCTTTTTCTGAAAATCAATGATGTCTGTTTATGATTATTTTATTGCTGGTGGAAAAATGCAGCGAAGAGGAGCGCTGGCAGACTTCCAAACCATTAGTTTCATAACTCCGACTCGATTACAAAATATTTCACTGAGAAATCGCTCAGTGAACTCTTGAGAAACGGCTGTCATTTGCTTAAGAGCATTTTCTTAAGAGATAACAGTATTTGTTTAAAACAAATTTGAACTTCTTTACTTATTTATTTCATCGAAAAATTACTCAAAACTGTATCATGTTACTGTGTTTGTTAAATAATATTTTAAAAATTGATTATTATAATCAACTTTCATACTTCAAATATGTCTACGAAAAGTAACTTAAACTAAATTAACCCATAAATAATTTTGTTTAACGGTTTTTTGTTGTATGTAATACAGAAATTTTTTAAGTAAAAATCGTTTGGCTGTATTTTGTAATAAAAATCTTTCAGCTGTATCTTTTAATGAAAATCGTTTGGTTATATTTTTTTAAAATAAAATTCGTTTGGTTGTATGTTTTAATAAAAATCTTTTGGCTGTAGTATTTAATAAAAATTCTTTTTTATTGTATTTTTAATAAAAATCGTTTAATTGTACTTTTAATAAAAATCGTTTGGCTGTATTTTTTTAATAAAACTTTTGGCTGTATTTTTAATAAGAATCGTTTGGTTGTATTTTTAATAAGAATCGTTTGGTTGTATTTTTAATAAGAATCGTTTGGTTGTATTTTTAAGTAAAAATCGTTTGACTATATTTTGTAATAAAAATCTTTCAGCTGTATCTTTTAATGAAAATCGTTTGGTTATATTTTTTTTAAATAAAATTCTTGTATTTTTTAATAAAAATCTTTTGGCTGTAGTACTTAATAAAAATTCTTTTAGTGTATTTTTAATAAAAATCGTTTAATTGTATTTTTTAATAAAAAAATCGTTTGGCTGTATTTTTTTAATAAAACTTCTTTTTGGCAGTATTTTAATAAAATCGTTTGGTTGTATTTTTAATAAAAATCGTTTGGTTGTATTTTTTAATAAGAATCGTTTGGTTGTATTTTTTAAAAAAATCGTTTGGTTGTATTTTTAATAAGAATCGTTTGGTTGTATTTTTTAGTCAATTTAAAATTAGTATTTGTTGATATAAACATAACTTATAACTGATTCCAACAAATATTGTTGAAATCATATATTTAATATTTAAATATATTTTTGAAAAATAATAATACTGATAGTAAAATGATTTGATAGTAATGATCTTAATGATGATTTGAAAAATAATAGTAATGATAGTAAAATGATTCGACAGTAATGGTTTTAATGTTGATTTGCAAAATAATAGTAATGATAGTAAAATGATTCGATAGTAATGATCTTAATGATGATTTGAAAAATAATAGTAATGGTAAGATGATTTGATAGTAATGATCGTAATGATGATTTGAGAAATAATAATAATAATAATGCTATTGAGAGATGAGAGATATAATATAGATATAGATATTGAGAGATATAATGAGAAATAATAATAATGATATTAAAATATTTTACATAAAGCAGACGATACTAATTCATTGCAATCTTAGCTAAAAATAAAAGATAACTATTCTCATTTAAAAAGAATTATGTGCTTAAATATTAAGTTAAATTTTTCTTTACTATAAATGTATAATTTTAGTTTAAAAAGCTGAGTACAATCTTTTATTTTTTTTAAAATTATGTAAGAATAATAAAGTCAAAAATTAATAAATAAAAAATAAATAAATAAACATATAACGAATAAACTCAACGGCAACTATTGATAAAATCATATTCTTGATATTTAAATATATTTTTAAATAATAACAATAATATTAATAATGATAGTAAAATGATTTGATAATAATGATCGTAATGATGATTTGGAAAATAATAATAATGATAGTATACAAATATTTTTATATAAAACAAACAATATTAATAAATTGCAATCTATTGGCTAAAAATAAAAGATAATTATTCTGATTTAAAAAGAAATATGTACTTAAATATTAAGTAAATTTTTTCTTTAAATGTATACCTTTAGTTTAAATAACTAAACATAATTTTTTTTTTATTTTTTAAATTATGTAAAATAACAAAGGGCACTTTTTAATTTGAATTTAAAAAAAATTCAAATTAATAAATGCCTGTTTTCGTAAAATAAAAATGTAATAATTTTAATTAATTAATAAAAATTTTTAAAAAATTGCTTTTTTTTTATAATTTTGTTAATAACTTTATAGCTATTAACTTTATGTTCTAACAAAATAAGTGATCTAAGAAAAACATCGATAAATTATCATAAAAATTCGAATAAAAAAAAAATTTATTTTGAAGAAATAAATATATCTTTTCAAATTTAAGTAGTGTTCTTTTGTAGCTAAACAAAACTTCTTTTAAAAGAATAAAAAAAAAAAACATTTACTTTAAATTTCATATTCTTAAACGAAAAACATGAAAAACCTAGTTTTTTACTGCGAACTGCCACATAAATTTCATTTTCACAATATCGCATTGTTTTTTTTTGTGTGTGTAAAGTAAACAGAATGGAGAAATCTGAAATTAGGAAGCCATTTGACCTCGATCTTATTTCAAGGAACTCTTTTGTTCTTGGATGTCCAGTTATCCGAGATATTATCCATGGATGAGCAAAAACTAGTTGGATGAGAAAAAGATTGGCTTCATCAGGATATTTTCAGTTTTCCTTTCGATGTTTTGGGTTAGGTTTAGTGTTGTGATAGACGAGAATTTATACGAACTAGTTAAGAAAGTTATTTACTTGGAATGAGATAGTATATATTATTCTGAAATCGGTGAAAAAAAGAAAATATAAGGAATGAACACTATTTTCTATGATTGTTGAATCAATCAGGATTGAAAAGTCAATTAAAAAATTAGAAAGATGAATATAACCAGGAATAGTTTTGTCCACCTTCAATCTTATCCCTATTTTATGAGAAATTATAAAGAACAGAATATGTTTTCACTATCCATGAAATATGAAATATATTTTATAATATAATATTTTATGTTATATATAATATGTTCCATATTAATAATAGATAATATGGAACATATTATAAATATAATATATTAATTATGATATGTTCCTACGTGTAAAATGTGTTCCATATATATAATATCGAACTTAATAAATAATATAATTTAATATATGTTTCGTACGTGTAAAATGTGTTAATTTTGTTAATTTTTTATATTTAATAATAAAACGCAGATTTATTTATTACAATTGTTCTTATTTTTTACAAATATGTAAACTGTAGTGTGCAGGTTGTGAAACTGGATTGTAACTGGATGTAGTTGGTTTGAGATACTTGAAGCACAACTCACGGCTTTATTAACACATGCACAAACACCACACACATACAATTAGATATATACACTATTTAACGTATTTAAAAGATAGATAATTAGAGATCCGTGGAAGGACAGCACTTCTAAGCCGAAAATCCGAAACTTAGGCACACACAGGGTGCACGAAAGATGCTTTTTCTCCAGGTGAAAGTCTGTAGGCCAACAAATAAGCAGGTTTGAGTTA
This sequence comes from Caerostris extrusa, assembly GCA_021605095.1. Lineage (NCBI taxonomy): Eukaryota > Metazoa > Arthropoda > Arachnida > Araneae > Araneidae > Caerostris > Caerostris extrusa. The sequence continues at coordinate 40,531 of BPLR01003495.1, forward strand.
AATTTATTTCCTCTCGAGATTAGAGATTACAAACTAAACGTTTCTCAGCGGAAGAGCAGGTTGTGCAGTACTTCCTCTGGGGTGAGAGTCTCGAGGCCGACTGACCATTTCTCCTGAACGCCACAGGGGACGCTCTTGCTAGTGTGTAGGGCGAAACACGGTTATAAAACATAAAAATTGTTATAAAAATATTGTTTCATTTTAGGTAGTTGAATGTTTTCATGATTAATTTTAGTTTTTTTATTTAACTTTATTTAATGTGCGAGATTTTTTTTTTTTTAATAATAACACTCCAATATAAGTAACAAGACAGAAGATAGGATATTATAGTTGTTGAAATTTTGAGAAAAAATTTTTGAAAATGAAAGTTTTAGCATTGTAGGAATTGTTGAATTTTCCTGTTGAATCTTTTGGAAGTTATGTGCCACAAAAAACGTGTTGTAGGTAAAAATAAATACAATTTATTACTATCATAACAATTAGATGTAAAATAAACATAATACATAAAACTTCTAAATTCTATTTTGTGAACTTTACACTCAACATTAAGAAACTTGATATTTTAATATTCTTTTACAATATTTTCTAACCTTAATATGCCTTAGCATTAACGAAAATTAATTTTTTTCTAAATTTTTGTACATTTAGTGCTTGATATAGCTAAAATGAAAATTAAATATTTATATTTTTTAAGATATTGTTCGATTATTAAATGAGTATTTGTTTGTAAAAATTTGGCAAATCGAAATTAATTTAACAACTAATTGATGTAATAAAAAAATATATTTCTTAATATTTAAAAAAATGGTTAAATTAGTTTATAGTACTAAATATTATTTTCTCATTTTATAGAGTATTTCTGAATATATATAGATATCGCAATAAAAATTAACAGACGTATTAATATTATAGCATTTTTCCCACGGGAAGAATTGTAGCATTCCGTTCCCATGAGAGAGGAATGTATATTCTCTGACAAGTACAACAACCCATCAAGCATTGCTGTGGATAGTTATATTAAATGCAAACAGTGTTTCGCACTAATGAGAACAACCTGTCACTCAAAACTGATAGCAGATAATCAATGCCATGGATAATGAGACTTCATGAAATTAGCGATTGTCTGTGCGACCTTCACAGGTCGAAGCAATTACAGATGGAATATGGACAACACCAATTGTTGTTCCATCGTGATGAGTGATAGACCATGAGCTGAGGAAGTGTCCACTCAACTGAGAAGTGAGGGAAGCTGACGATTTTATTAAAGGAAAGTTTTTGGAGAAGAAAAAGAAGTCGAGAAGATGCGACAAGCCAACAAGAAGTGTTGCTTTTATTTTTTTTCTCTGAACGGACATAATAGGCCAGAATTTCCGTCTGTTTCCAAAGGGAACCCCTTGTAGTTTTGTGTATTACGCCTGTGATAATTAGGGTCTGCCGCAGACCACGCGTTTTAGATTCGTCGTAGATTCGAGAACGAATCTATGACCGTGCAGTGAATTGCACTTGTGTATCTAATTTATATACTTAATTTTCATTTTTTGTAAATAGAGTGGAAACACTTTAATTTTTATATATAAAGCATATATATATATATATACACTGAAGTGACATTAGTGTTTTGTACTAATAAGAACAACCTGACAATCTGTCACGCTGATAGCGGATATATGTAAAAACGAGACTCATGAAATTAGCGCCGCAGACCATGTGTCGTACACGAGTGAACTGCAATTGTAAATCAAATTTAAGTCTTTAATATTCTTTTTTTTTTTTTTTTTGGGAATAATTTTGTATTAACTCAGAGTCTTTTATATATATATATACACTGAAGTGACAAAAGTCATAGGATAGCAATATGCAAATTTTCAGATGGCAGTAGCATCGCGTAGAACAGGTATAAACGCGCAGTGCTTTCGCAGAGCTTTCATTTTGTTCAAGTTATTCATGTGAAGAGGTTTTGACGTGATGATGACCGCACGACGGGAATTAACAGACTTTGAACGCGGAATGTTAGTTGGAGCCAGACGCATGGGTCATGCCATTTCGAAATCGTTAGGGAATTCAACATTCCCAGATCTACTGTGTCAAGAGTGTGCCGAGAGTATGAAATTTCAGGCATAACATCCCACCATGGACAGCGCAGTGGTCGACCGCCTGCACTTAACGACCGAGACCGGCGACGTCTGCAAAGAGTCGTAAATTCTAACAGACAAGCAACACTGCGTCAAATAACCGCAGAAATCAATGTGGGACGTACAAGGGACTTGTCTGTTAGAACTGTGCGGAGAAATTTGGCTTTCTTGGGCTATTCCAGCAGAAGACCGACTCGAGTGCCTTTACTGACAGAACGACATCGCTATTTGCAGCGACTCTCGTGGGCACGTGAGCATATCGGTTGGTTCCTAGATGAATGGAAAACCGTGGCCTGGTCCGATGAGTCACGATTTCAGTTGGTAAGAGCTGATGGTAGGGTTCGAGTGTGGCGCAGACCCCACGAAGCCATGGACCCAAACTGTCAGCAAAGCACTGTTCAAGCTGGTGGTGGCTCCGTAATGGTGTGGGCTGTTTTTTGATGGCATGGACTTGGTCCTCTGGACCGAACATTGACTGGAAATGCTTATGGTCAGCTACTTGGAGATCACTTGCAGCCATTCATGGACTTCATGTACCAAAACAACGATGGGATTTTTATGGATGACAATGCGCCATGTCACCGGGCCACAACTGTTCGCGATTGGTTTGAAGAACATTCTGTACAATTCCAACGAATGATCTGGCCACCTACATCGCCCGTCATGAATCCCATCGAGCATTTATGGGACATCATCGAGAGGTCTGTTCGTGCCCAAAATCCTGCACCATCAACGCTTTCACAATTATGGACGTCTATCGAGACAGCATGGTTCAATATTCCTGCAGAAGACTTCCAACGACTTGTTGAGTCCATGCCACGTCGAGTTGCTGCACTTCGCCGGGCGAAAGGAGGGCCGACACGATATTAAGAGGTATCCCATGACTTTTGTCACTTCAGTGTATATAATGCTTGTAAATAAAAATTAAAGGGTTTCCATGAACCTGAAAGTGGCCCTCTTGTTGAAGCCCTTATAGGTCTAGTATACGCCGAGATGTTACAATATGAATGAATGCATTTTATTACATGATATTTTCATGAATACTATTTTATTTAACGAAGATGTTGTATAACAATGGTTCCCAAAAGTGTTTTTATACTTACGAATTTCAATGAAATACTTTTTCATTCATTAATAAAAATTAATATTTCGAAATTCTATATATATTTTTCTTATAATATCTATCACAAGACATAACTTTATTGTTTCAATTTAAAAATATCATTTTTCTTCTCCATGCAATAATACGGCCATCGAAACCAAAAATGTTAAATTTACTTTCATCGCCAAAGAAGGCATGATTCCAATACGTTTCGGACTTCATTGATTTGACGAAAAAAAAGCGTAAACCTTTTATCTTTTCCACTAACAAAGAAGTTTCTTCGGGCAGGATACCTATGTACTATAATCCTGCCGATCTGAGCAAGCAGTCGTCAAACAGTTTCAGATGAAATTGAAGTAGAAAACCTTTCAGTAAATTCTATAGAAATTTTTCTAATACTAAAATGGGAATTTTTAGCAAAAATTTCTTTAATCGTCAAGTAACTTCATCGGGACACCTTTTTTTTATTTTGTTTTCGATCGTACTTCCTTTTTTTTAAAAAAATTTTTATTACTTATTGCGCTATAGATTTAGATAAATATAATAATTTAGCTATACTCCGAACTGATTTACCCAATCTGTCAGGAAAAACAATCTACTTTAGAATGCTTTGTTCTTGAGACAACTACCCTAGATAGTAAGTAGAATATAAACAAACACAAATTAAAGCCAAACGAATTTTTAAATGTTACCAAAATGCAAAAATAAAATTAAAAAACTACAGACGATAATTTTATTTCGAATAAATTCCAAAATAAAATTATTGTCTGTAATTTTTACTATCGTCTGTCTGTTGTTTCGATGTGGGATCACTTTTGGGACTCGTTTTTTAAGTGTCTATAAGCCTTTTCCTTTTTATAAAAAAAGGAATCCATATTTTTAAAAATTGTTGGGTTTTATTCAGAATTATATAGAGATAATGATAAAAAAGTATTCTATTTTTTATTCGAATTCAATTCCAGCTACAGTGTTTTTCTATACATTTTTAAGAACGAACCTGTATGAACAAGTATTCGAACGTTTTTGGGAGCCACTGTATGTTCTTTTATAATAAGGTAAATTTAATAATTTAGCCATATTCCGAACCGATTTACACACTCTGTGATAAAAATGAATCAATTTTAAAATGTTATTCAATTCCTTCTATTAGCTCCCACTCTCTATATATATCTTGCTCAAATTTCAATCGTTCATAAAATACATTTTATTCCTTCACTCAAGTTCAAATAATTTTTTTGAACTTGTAATGGATGACACTGGGTGTTAATACAATTTTTTCAAATATTAATTCAGTAATAAATTTAATTAATTATTTTTAGTGGTTTTTTTTAGATTTAAGATTGCATATATCTACCAATAGATGGTGCCAGATAAACTTAAAAAATGAATGAAAATTATTTATAAAGGACTTCTACAATATAGTGAAAAAAGTAGAATTGACTTTAAAAAAATTTTTTTTATATTACTTGTTCGTTGGTTTCTTGTTACTGCGAGCCTTTTTAGGTAATAAATAGAATATAAACAAACAAAAATTGAAGCCAAACGATTTTTAAATGTTACCGAAATGCAGAAATAAAATTAAAAATGACATACGATAATTTTATTTCGAAATTTATTCGAAAATGTTTCTAAGTGCGATCACTTTTGTGGCTCGTTTTTTTCTCTGTCTACCTCCCATTTTTATTTTTTAAAAAAAAATGAATCAATATGTTTTTTAAAAATTGTTCAGTTTTATTCAGAATTGCATAGAGATGATACCAAAAAATATTCTATTTTATATTCGAATTACAGTGCTCAATTCAAAGTTACAGTACTTTTTCTACTTATTTTTAAGAACGAACTTGTACGAATAGTGTTTGAACTTTTTGGGAACCATTGTATGTTCTTTAATGTATATCATAATGCTATTATTTGTACCTCATGATTTCTAATATTAATATTTAGAATTTTTTTAATCATAATTATTTTTAATAAATAATAATTGATATTATATTGATATAATGATATAATAATAATATAATAATTTTTAGATATTTTTTAATTTTTAAAAAACAAAATTTTTATAAAAAAATTTGTTTATTTTGTACCATTGAAAATAATATCAGAATAAAAAATTCTTTGTTCGTTATAAATCTTAAGTTCTATAGCTTCAAAAGGCATTCTTTCAACGAATTATTAAATATTTTTACTTTTATTATTATTAATAGTAATTATATTCATAATATTTAACCCAAATTAATAAAAACATTAAAAAAAATGAACAGTTACTCTAATAGAGAACGATTTATTTTCCATCTAAGGCGAAGAATTTCCACTTCGCTCAATTTCTACGTAATATGAATGACTATGTTTATAATATTACAAGCAAAAAAAAAAAAAAAATATGTAAATATTGTAAAAATATTTTCTTAATTTAACTTTTCAGACTATTTGCACAACCATTTTAAATTTTATAGCCACATTTCGAAAGAAACACACTGCCGACATATTTGATGTCTATTTCTACATAATCGAAATATTTATTTGAAAACATATTTAATACAGAAAATAGCATATTTATTTAATTTTGTTCCAAAATAACCTAATATAATATTTGTCAGATAGTGTTTATGCTGCAAGTTTAAGTTATACGAAATAAATTTAAAGTTTAATATCATATAAATAACTGTGATGGAATGTATAAAATAGAATGCTTGTTTCAATATTTTTACATCTATGTATGTGTTAAGTTTTATTATAACTGTTATGCCTGACTCGTGGCTCAATGGCAACGCTCGCCATTGGTGAGCATTAGGGCTGAGATTCTATCCGCTGGCGGCTTTGCTGCAGACACTGCTTCAAAAGACCAGAGACTCGATGGCGTTTGGGATGGTCAGCCACTTGCCTCGTGAGTCAGACTACCTGGTGGGAGTTTTCGAGTTTGCTCCCATACGATAAGCACATGTGGGTTAGTTCCTCCTAAAAATTCCTCCCGGAATGCACTGACCTACTTCAGCATCACGGAGCCAAGTCAGACTTCTCCCTACGGGGCTCCATCACAACAGAAGCTGCCGCCCTTTTCCCAGCGGCCTAGTGGCCAAGTGGCTAGCGCTCTGGCATTTTGTACCACAGGCTTCAGGTTCGAATCTTGACGGGGGCATGGATGTTTGTGAGTGGTTCGGAATCCCTTTTTAAACTGCAGGTTCCGGTTTGCTTAGCCTTCGTGTGCACAAGATGGCAGTAGAACGATAAGCCAGACCCCCTTTCCCTCCTTCCATGAGATACACGGATTCTTGGACATGGTCTTGATGTTACTGTCTACCAAGTGGAATAAAAAAAAGATATAAAACTGAAATACATGGAAATAACAGACCCTCGCCCTGATTGCCCCATTATTAGCTTACTGTGATATTTACTAAAGTCGGAACAACATTGGGTTCTATCTTCTAGATATTAATATAATAATGCACATACTAATATATACTAATACATTGTAATATAATTTACTTAATTTTACATTTCAACTCATTTATCTCTTGTTATTTCAACAAAAATTAAGAATAACAATAATCAAAGAATTTTCAAAAAAATTCCTTTTTGCGGAAAAAAGAAAATTACGGAGAACAGCAATTCCGTTTCTCATTATTATTCAAAAGAAAAAGGAAGGAGAAAAAAAAAAAGCTATTTAACATGAATACTTAATGTAATCTAAAAACGCACTTGGGAAAGAGTTCCTTTTTTTAATGGATCTGCGGTATATGTGGAAGATTTTTTTTTATTTATTTATTTATTTACTTTCTTGGCATACCTTGAATTCTGCTTTAATTTGTTTCATAATTCAGGGTGAAATAATTAAAAACCATTGAGAAAGATTATGATTGAGAAAGATTCCAGTTTTGCATATGTGGTAATGGTCAATGTAAACGCCCCATTTATGAATATGACAATATAAATTTAAACTGGGTTGATAATATTGTTGAAAAGAAGGTATTTTCGTCCTTCCAGTAGGAATGCAAGATTGTTTAATCTTTTTTTTTTTTTGCTATTGTAGCATTTTTAAATGAGTGCGTGAGTGAGTATTAATATTATTATTATTATCTTCTAATATGCCCAGAAGACGAGCTGATGTAAGTGCATCAAACGTGTTAAGCAGTAATGAGAACGCATGCCACGCATGATAGTAACAAACTGTATTATTCATTTGTATTAGATTTTTTTATCGCAAGCTGTAGGTTGGGTTTTTTTTTTTCTTATCCCACTTGGTCGACAGCAACATCTAGACCAAGTCCATGAACCCGTGGGATCTCATGGAAGGAGGGAAAGCTTCTGTTGTGATGGAGCACCCGTAGGTAGAAGTCCGACTTGGCTCCGTGATGCTGGAGAAGGAGGGCAGTGCCTGCCGGAAGAACTTTTTAGGGGGAACTACCCTGCATTTTTGTATCGTATGGGAGAAAACCCGAAAAACTCCCACCAGGTTCTCCTCCATATCACCCCCACAAGTCGCTGAACATCCCAAAGGCCATTGAATCTCCTTGTTTTTAGAAACAGTGTCTACAACAGAGCAGCCAACGGATGTCATCTCCTCTCTAATGCTCACCAGCGACGCCCGTTGCCACTGAGCCAAGAGTCGGGTGTTGTAGGTTGTAGTGGCACTTGGTATAATTTTGGTATATTTGTGATTCATTGAGAAATTTCATTAATTTCTAGCTTTACATTTATAAATTGTGTGAGGTTCCGTAAACTGTTAACTGCCTCTTCTCCTTTGAGACATTCTTGACACCAATACAGCTATCAGATTACGATGCAGAGGAAGGGATTGAAACCAAGGGCAGACGAGGAGATAATAATTCAACTGTAAATATTTAAAAATAATTAAAACCATAAATGCCCAACTCGTGGCTCAGTGACAACGTGAGTCTGCACGTCACTGGTGAACATCAGGGCGGAGGTTCCATCCGTTGGCGACTCTGTTGTAAGCACTGTTTCAAAAACGAGGAGCCTCGATGTCGTGTGCCTCAGAATCTTGCCTCATTAGTCGGACTAACTGTGGGAGTTTCCCAGTTTTTCCTCCTCTACAATATGCAATTGTGGGATAGTTCCCGGAAAGCCCTTCCCTCCTTCTTCAGCATCACACGGAGCCAAGTCAGACTTCTACCTACGGGTGCTCTATCACAACAGAAATTGCCCCTGCCCCCTTCTCTCCTTCCATGAGACCACACGGGTTCTTGGCTTTGGTCTTAATATTGTTGTCTACTAAGGGGGAAAAGAAACGACAGCAACGAACGACAGCAAATATGTATCAACGTCGTTGTGTTTCATTCATTAAAACGAAACAACGTTCACTAAGAAGAACGACAAAATATGCAGTAATTTAAAATATTGTTTATAATTAAAAATAACTCTTCAATTTATATTTAAAAAAGTTACGTAATACTCCGAATTTGCGCTGTAGGTGGATCCAACGCAAAAATTGCTGAAGTCGAATTAGCATAAACAGGGGATCAACTTTGCATGTAAATACATATAAATTTTATTTAATTGCAAGCACTAAGCACTAGTTTTATTATGACTTGTTTTTTTACCCCCAATTCTGAAGTTTTAATTTTCGTCCGTCATCCCAGTTGCTATTTTCAAACTCTCAGAAGCAAAAATAATCAACTTCTCAAAAATGAGCTTGGCAGGATAGCATTCTTTTTTTCGTTCTGATCAGACAACACTTCACTTCTGCTTGGTTGTTACCACACCGTAATTTCAGCAGTTTCTGTCTCTGAGTTCAAGGATTGGTCTTTTTCACCAGCGTCGAAAATCGTTTCTTTATCTTTTGCGGTTGTTCTTATTTAGTAGATTCCGGAAGCTTAGACTACTTTACCAATTCACGAATTTTCATTCTGCTAAGAAAGTCCTTGATATTTTTCAAGTTTGCATTCCAAACATAGTTTTCCATTTATTTATTTTACTATGTGCAGCCAAACCGGATTTGCTTCATTTAAACGGCATTAGTGGGTCTGAATGGCCGAGTGGCTAGCGCTCTGGCTCTCGGTACCACAGGTTTCGGGTTCGAGTCCCGGCGGTGCCATGGATGTTTATATTGGTTCGGAATCCCCTTTAAACTGTAGGTTCCCGGTCTGTTAAGCCCTCGTGAGACAGAAGAGGACCGTAGAGCGAGAAACTAAACAAACCAAACGACATTAGTTTTATTTATTTTTTAAAGATTTAGAAAACGTTTTACAAAATAATATTCATCAGTCTCTGAGTCATAAAGTTAACAAATTTAAAAAAACACAAATAGATATGAAAAACAACAAATCTAATAATTAAGGATAGATAGACGAACAAATATAATAAAAATACACAGACAAATATAATAATTAAAGTTGACCAAATATAATAATTTAGAATAGATAGACGAATAAATATAATAATTTAGAATAGACAAACGAATAAATATAATAAAAAGAACTCGAAAAACAAGCATAATAATTAAAGATGGACAAACGAACAAATATAAAAAAAAAACCGAACAGCTATAATAATTAAAGACGGTGAGACGAACAAATATAATAAAAATAATAATCAAGGACGGACAGATGAACAAATATAATAATTAAATATGGACAGAAGAACAAATATAATAATTAAGGATGGACAGACGAACAAACATAATAAAAAACACAAACAAATAAAATAATTAAAGAACTGATTGACGGACAAATATAATAATTAAGGATGGACAGACAAACAAATATAATGATAAAAAAAACACGAAAAGACGAACAGTTATGTATCACAAAAACAAGGTTACCGATAAACATCGAGTTGATACAATCATCACCCTTTGGCGATCGCCATTTGATGTGGAAAAGAGACTTGGCGAAATCAGAACCCTAAAATAGAGATTCTCTCTACTATACTTACTAAATACTATTCTATACTTACTTGCTATACTAAAAATCGCGCAAATATAGATAGAAGAATTAAATAAAGGCAAATATAGAATCGTATTAAAAATACTATATTTCTTACAATCTGAAATTTCTACAGTATTTGTTATCATAAATCAAGCATATTAATGGAATTTTTAATTGAATAGTAGGGTTGACTGTTTCACATTAAAGCAATATGATTTTTCTGGAGATTAATTAGAAAATATTCTAATGAGTTTTTCGTATGATTAATTAAATTTATTAAACGTTTTTATTTTCACATATTTTAGTTTTTTGTTATTCATTATTTATTTATTTTATTGTAGAATTTGCTTCAATCAGTAATTTTATTCATATTTTTGTTTAAATTAATATTTTCATTTTATTTATTTGTATAATATCTCAATCAAACTTTTCAAAGTAAATACTTTAATTATTTTTCTCTGTTTTCTTTACTATTGATCGGATTTTCTTTCCAATTTCAATAATTTCTTTAACAATTTAAAAAAAAAAAATTTTTAAGTTTTAACAACTGTAACGTTGCGAATTGTTGTAAATTCAGTCGAAATATTTATCTTTCAATTACTTATTTCTGAACTGTGTAAAGCAGGGGTGGCTAACCCAAATGATCTCGCGTGCCACTTTGGAAATAATAATCCTAACTCCGCGGGCCGCATTTAATATTATATATCCCCATATTAGATTTAGACACACTATCGACCTTTTTTGGAGTGCAAAATTGAAACAAAATGAGTTATTATTTTCGTATTTACTATTATTCTTATTTGTAAACATAGATAATATAATAATAATGGTACTAAACGTGCATTGTAAAGAAATATATAACACTAAAAATGAAATCATTAGAAAATATATAAATATAATGAAATAAAAAAAATGATATCATTCAAAAATATTTATTTTACTAGTGCGATATTTGTTTCTCCACTCTTTCACTTAGCATTTACAAATCGACCTCAATTTGGGTATTGGCACATCGTAATGGGTGATGCAGGTTAGCGTCCGTTTTATTTGAGCGTGTTTTTGTTTGGTCCATTTCATTTTCGCCGAATATAATTTAATTATTCGGCGAACTCATAACTGTAAACTCATAAATAAAGCAGCCAATATATGTCCTATATTCGCAAGAATGTTATTTTAAAATCAAAGCTAATTTTTTCTCATCATTTCGACAATTAATTTTTGAATACATGGATGCACAAATAATAAACATTTTTAATACATTTTCTTTCACTATTTGGACATTATAACATAAATATATTTTGTGAAAGTGTGATAAATCTTACGGGCCGTGGGTTGGCCACACCTGGTGTGAAATGAAGAATATGAACAAAAAAACATTTTTTTAAAATAATGATATTTAGACAGTGAAAATTTTTTAATATTTTCAATCGCTGCATGTTTTGTGATATACCTATTTTTTTATGATTATTCTACATAAATATAAAGTGTAAAACTAGATAATGCATAATATTTATGTAAATATTAGCTTAAAACTAAAATCACATCACTTTTTTTAAAGGCAAAACATCCATCTAATCCATGAGTTTCATAAGAAGCTTAGGAAAATATGTCTTCTATCTGGACGGGTTGGTGTGTTGATCCTAGAGCTTAGCGTAACGAAATCGATCTAGCTTCAAAAGCAAGATAAATTTTATTTTAATATTTTTAAGTATTTTCACTTCGATTTTTTACTTATTCGCATCTCCTTTTTTTTAGGACTTTAAAACATCTTGATTTATGTCAGCGTTTTTTATTCGTTGAGCTACGATAGATTGCCATGAGAGAGAATCGTAAGTGTAGTACAGTAGATGTATACTTGAAAATTAAACCACCTATTATTTCCTTATCATTATTATGCATTTTTTTTCAAAAGGTAAGTTTACAGGACAACAACAATAAAAAAGTACAAAGAACAAGATAGAAATGAGATAGAGAGGGTCAGGGGTCAATTTAATTCTGTGAAGGTGCTCAGAACGGAGACAATCGTGACCACAGAAAAGCAGCAGCAATGACACCAATTTTTTCTCTACGCCATTCAGGGATACCATGAATAGGATCGTACCAGAATTTGTGACTGTTTCTAGCGGCAGCATCTTCAAAGAAGGAGCACCTAAGATTCTTTTTAATTATCGTCTTGATGGAATTATGGGCCAACTCTGGTAAAGGGGGCCTCTGTTTTACAGCTAAATAGAGGCCCCTTCTTTTGCCAGGAAATCAGTGGCCTCGTTTCCTTCCATTCTACAGTGGGCTGGGATCCACTGCAGGACGACTGTTTTATTTTGATCCGATAACCATGCCGGAAGGTTAACACAGTCATCAATATCTTTAGATCGAGAGATACATGGGAAGTCTGCAGTACATCTATAGTACATGGGAAATCTGTTGTTGAATAAGATCCAAACTGATGGCAGAGTCATCGTCAAAAGCTGACACGAGAACACCAATAAGGAGTAAAATGAGAACAACTCACAGTGAACACCGACTCCAACATTAACACAATCACTTGTTCTAAAGACATCCGTATAAACCATGAGTCAATGTGATATGAGGTAGACAGAGAGATCGGTCTGTGCTGTATTATTATTGTACATAACGCAATAAAAAATGCGATAAATAGTCAAATGAAAACCTTAAAAACGCTTTTAAAAATAATTTATCTAGAAAACGTGCTTCATTTTTCTGCATGATCTCTCTCATGCTCAAGTTCTGTAAAGGTCGTATCACACTGAGTTTATTTCATTGTACAAAACATTGAATACACGAGGATGTCCAAAGGAAATAACCGGTTTATTACTGATATACACTCATATTACTCATATCGCTCGTATAACAGGTGGGCTTTAAGGTCATAGGCTGAAACATAGATGGCGCTACTAGTATTAAATCCATGTGATTTTTAGTTAGCCCTAACCTTCAAAAGACACGTGTATAAACTTGACAGCTGTTGCACTATTAGTATGTGAGTTATAGCCTTTTAGTGAAGCAACTTTTGTTAGTTTGAAAAAAATGGATAAAAAGGAATTTCGTGTGTTAATAAAGCATTGCTTTTTGGCGAAAAAAAAAAAATACCATTGAAGCCAAGGTTTGACTTGATAAACATTATTCGGACTTTGCACCAGGAAAATCAACCGTAGAGAAGGGGTTTTCTAAATTTAGAGGAGGCGAAATGAGCACCGAGGACGATACACGTAGTGGACGTCACAAAGAGGCTGTTACCGACGAAAACATTAAAAAATCCACAAAATAATTTCTGATAACCGTGAAGTGAAGTTGATTGAGATAGCTGAGACCCTAAAGATATCAAAGGAACGTGTTGGACATATCGTGAATGAATATTTGGATATGCGAAAGCTCCGTTCAAAGTGGGTGCCGCGCGAGCTCACAATCGACCCAAAACAACAACGAATTGATGATTCTAAGCAGTGTTTGGAGCTGTTCAATCGTAATAAACCCGAATTTGTGCGTCGATATGGGACAACGGATGAAACATGGCTCCATCATTTCACACCGGTGTCCAATCGACAGGCAGTCGAGTGGACTGCACGTGATGAACACTAAAAATGCTATAACTTCACTACAAATGCTATAACTCCCATACTAATTGTGCAATAACTGTCAAATTTATACACGTGTCTTTTGAAGGTTATGGTTAACTAAAAATCATATGGATTTAATACTAGTAGTGCCATCTATGTGTCAGCCTACGAACTTTTTCGGCCTTTTGTGTTACGTTGCTCATTTGCTGCAGCATTGATGAAAACCAATGAAATAAAAGTTTCAAGTGAAGTCATAAATTGACTTGCTTGCAGGTGGAAAAGAGTCTTCTGGTTACTCCTTTACATTTACAAAATACATCAATTTTCTAGAAAAAAAAAAATTCTTTTGATTGTCATGCAATTAACTTATCATGAACCATTCGGCATATCTCTTTAGCTAATCAATACTGCAGTTGTGGCTACTGTCATTCCTAATCAATCGGTATTTTCCCCTACAACACGTTTTTGATCAGAATGAGCAGCTTTTTCAAAGATAACACCATTTTTTTTAAATTTCGATACTTGTTACTGTTTCACTCTGGCGCTCGGATCACAGGTTTCGGGTTACTGTGGATGACATACATCATCATATTGTACTTTTAATCCGCTATTAATTTCAGTACAGTTTAGACTTCCGCTCATATTGTATGTCATAAATCTTTTATCAGAAAGATTTTTTTACCTTATTTTTTCAGTAAGTTGTTATTTTATACAATTACTCTTGTTTACACTCTTCTGTCATCTATTGAACATTCTTTACGTTAATAGCTACTATAGTTAAAAATTAAGGGTTGGTTTTTCAACGGTGCACAAATCTCTTACATCGTAGAACGCCAACCAATCAGAGTCTTGAGTGGGAAAGAAGGTCAGACTTCCAATTGGCTGGCGTTCTAATGACTTTGAAAGCCCACCTGTATATGACAGGAGCGTACAATTTCGAAATTTTTAACTGATTAAGCTTCCATTCGACTGATCATCTTTATATAAAGTGGTCATACAAGTATACCTGTCCAAAAGTCATCTGTGCAAAGAAGAAATTGGAAGAAAAAAAAAATGTCGCATTTTGTTATGTTAATAAACAACTGTCGACACACAAAAATCATTATCAAGGTAGAATTATGCCAAGAGCAAATGTCAGATAATTCGATAGAGTATTTCAAGCAAAAATGGAAGTTTAGCCCATGTTGTACGTTCTACGTGCGGGCAAAGTAATTAAAAAAAAATAATTTCTGTTGTTGGATGTTGTTTTTTTATCCCACATGACAGCGACATCTAGACCATGTCCACGTGTTCTCTCATGGAAATGGGAAGGGAAACAGCCTATGTTTCGATGGAGCACCCGTAGTTAGAAGCCTGAATTGACTCCGTGACGCTGAAGAAGGAGGGCAGTGCCTTCCGGGAGAACTACCCCGCATTTGAGTACGGTATGACAGATAACCCGAAAAACTACAATATCCGAACTAGCCGCCAGCGGATAAAACATCCGCCCTAAGGTTCATCAGCGCCGCAGGTTACCACGAGTCGGGCAAAAATTTCTTAACGCAGTGAAGATGGTTTTATCGATAGACTTTATTAGAAGTGAATGAAGTCTACTCTTACTACAAATACAATTTGAGAAAATCTTGAACTTCTTATTAAAAGAGAAAAATTTTTCTTATTCAAGTCATAAATAGTGACATAAACTTCAAATGTCAGAGATAGTATTAAATATGTAAAAAAGATTAGTAAAATTATTAAAATATATAAAAATTATTATTACCAAAAAGTAAAAATTATTATCAAAATTATTATAAAATTATATATTACTGATAAAAATATCAAAGATATCAAATAATATCTTTTATCAGTAATAATAAATAAACACACAATAGAAAAGAAAAAAAACATATTACAATAAATTACAAAGTATATTAATAACTACATTTTGTAAGATTTTAAAGTATTTATTGTTATTAATAATAATTATGCCAATTCAATTATTGTTATATTAATATAATTATTATTATATTATTATTATAATAATTATTATTATTATTAATTATTATTATTAATAATTATAATAATTAGTATTAAAATATTTTAATTTAACGGTATTTGATTAAATATTTGATTTTAATGCTTTATTCAGGGGAACTATATAATTAATAGTTATCTGAATAAGTCGTTCTAGAATCGTAAAACTATTAACTATAAGTGAATATCTAATTCAATTTATCTGGATTTCTAAATTTCTACCTAATTCTAATTAATTGGGGAAAATAATTGAAAGAACTATTAATTATAAGTTGTTCTCTGAATATGAAATACATATTATTAACTCTATTATAGATTACTAATGATGTCTTTGCAGAATTATATATATATTATATATATGTGTGTGTGTGTGTGCGAATGTGAGTGTGCGTGTGTGTGTGCGTGCGTGTGTGTGTGTGTGTGTGTGTGTGT
This sequence comes from Caerostris extrusa, assembly GCA_021605095.1. NCBI lineage: Eukaryota > Metazoa > Arthropoda > Arachnida > Araneae > Araneidae > Caerostris > Caerostris extrusa. The sequence continues at coordinate 56,672 of BPLR01003495.1, forward strand.
GTGTGTGTGTGTGTGTGTGTGTGTGTGTGTGTGTGTGTGTGTGTGTGTGTGTGTGTGCGGAGTGTGTGTTTGTGTAGATGTTTGTGTCGATATCTAAATCTATAGATTTACGATAAGTCTATGGGTAATTTACAAAAATAATAGACTGCTCGTTTTAGCAAACTGTTTTACGAAGTTCCGAGATCTAAATCTATAGATTTACAATGATAAGGACAGATCTTGAGGGAATTTTTACAACAAAAAAACTATTGAGTCAAAAATATTTACTAATGATAAATGCAACGATATATAAATATAAAAACGTCGCAAAACAGATTTAACATACAAAAATTGTATTCATACCCTTCATTTATCAGGAATAGTTGAAAGGCAATGAAAGGTATAATCAGATTCGAGAATGCTATATAAAGAAATGACAAAATAGTCTGGCTTGTGATCCAGCGATAACGGGAGCAGTGGTGGGGATTCAAATCTGTTGGCGGCGTCCGTTGAAGTCACTGCTTTCAGAAACGAAGAGACTCCACTGTGATTGTGACATTTTGTGTCAAATCGTTTCTCATGGATAATCACCTCGGTGGACTGTTCGTTGCATGCATAAGAGAACACGAGCCCAAATCAATGTTTAACAATAAAAATATCTGACAGAAAGTCATATTATAGTGAATGTTACATCATATGAAAATGTTGCTTAAAATGCTATATGACAAGGCAGATCTCTGCTGTATAATACGCAATGGTAGCCAAATGTCTTGCACCAACTAAACGTTTGTTTGCATCAATTAAAATTTTACTATATGCGAGTGATTTCTGAACACTTTAACTGCCGATTTCCAGCGCGCGATGTAGCTTCAATGCTGAAGAGTCCGCTTCAGTCTGCTAAACCATTTGCAAATGTGTTGTCTGTATTAAGGGCGTTCAAAATATTAGATGTCTGTTAGCATAAGCGGATTTTTTTTTTTCTTCTAATGCAGCTTCAGACCGTGATCATTAATATAAGGCAGAGGCGATGTTACTCACTTTGCATTAATCGCGTGTAACTTGATGGTCAAATGAACAATGCCCATCATCACAGCTCTACGATCCTATTGACCAACCTACGGCTTAAAGTGGATTTTACAAACCCATGGGCAAAGCCGGGATGTTCGAACCCGGGATACCTGTGGTACCGAACGCCAGTTAGCCATTCGGCCATCAGGACTAGGTGGAGTAAAAGTTAGAAGCTACTTCTAAAGGTATGTGGCTCGAAATCATGTAATATGAGTTGCAGAGACGATAGTTTCTGCATTGCCTTCACGAAGTCACGAAAACGCAGTTTGAGGCTCAAAATGGAATTGACGGATCCTTTTGAAATTCCAACATCATCAGGAAGGTCTCTCATTGTAAATCGACGGTTTGCAAGCACTAAGTCTATAATTTTTGGACGTGAGCTTCGTCTGCTGAGGTGGATGTTCGACCAGAGGGCTCTTCGTCTTCAAAGCGTTTCTCTGCCTTCTTTGGACTGTTTATACCACTAGTAAACATTTCTTTCCGATATAGGAATGCCTTCTGCAACAAAATTGGTCCCCGTTTCCGCTAAAACAAAATTGAATGCAAGTTGTTTGCTCTATTACGCAACTTTTTTGATCCAAAAATGAAACCCATATCGTTCCACAACCACCACATTCACCTGATAGCATTTTAACGTTTTACTTTTGGCTGTTCCCTAAACTCAAAAGACCACTCCGGGGACATGTAGGTTTTTTTGAATCGATCGAGGAGATATTTCAAAAATCGCCGGAATCAGTTTTAGCGTCTCCCAAAGCCAAGTGTAACTCAAACACTAATGAATATTTTGACGTGAAATTTCACCAAACGTCAAGGACAGGGGCAGCAACTTAAAAAAAGGAGAAAAATTGAAATTCCATAAGCCCCGGGAATTTTAAATTGTAAATTGGTCTAACTTTTGGACACCATTTCACACCACCACCAATAGTATTTATCACCATAAATTTAGAATTTTTCACCGTAGATTTACACCATAGACATCACCGTCTATAAATTTTTCAAAGTACATAACAGTTAAAATTTATTATATTTACTACATTTATTTGAAGAATTATTTGCACATAATATATAATATAAATGCTTTTGTATATATGTATCAATAAACACTAGGAAAATTTATTCAAATAGTGTTTTCAGCAAATAAAAGATACATTTTGCACATATATAACATAAAATAAAATAAATGCAAAACCTACAATACTGGAACACCATCTGATATATTACGCATATCAAGCAACTGATATATATCCTGTAGTGCATGATAACTCTGTGTAATAATTTATAAATTTGAAGTGTATTTTTAACATTCTCTGCAAAATATATTGAAAAGCACGTCACGTGAACAATCAATTAGATAAAATATTCACAATTTTTATAATTTTAAGTTAAAAAGCAAAACTGGTTATAAAGCAGCATTTCTACATATACAATCGCTCTTAAAAGTTGTATAAAAGCAAAACTAAAAAAAAAAATTTAAAAAAAAAAAAAAAAAAAGCTTTCTCCCGCATCTAACCATTAAAGTTTCCATTAGAAAAGTAATATGGACACCAAAAAGACATCGTATATTAGGGGAAAAGGAAAAAATCCGATTGCTTTTGGACTTTTTTTCCCCTTCCTTCCATTAGAGTAAACGCAATTCCGATAAAGCAGAAACAATTAAGAAGGAGATGAAAAGGTAAAAAAAAAATATATATATTAGAGAAAGAAAGAAAATAAGATGATGTAGAAAAACGAGTCATGATGAAGATGTTCCAGTTGCCCTGAGAGTGATTTTGTCATCGTCTTCTTTTTTGCGATGAAACCGTCAGTAAACAAGTACAAAAAAATGGTTAGGTTTCGTGATATAACAATTAATTATAAATGTGACAGAGATTTAACGTATTTTCTTGCATTTGGTAAAATCTGTAATTAATTTTAACCTTCTCAGAGAATTTGATAAAATATCAATTATACGAAGTGATTTCCTTACCCTAAAGCACAGACAGTACGAAATTTTAAAAAAATTCAAAAATAGTTTTATAAAAAAATATCCAATAAAATCTTTTCATATTAACTACTAAGTATGGTTTTTCTTTCTATAAAATTTATATTCAAAAATTTCCAACAGGAACAAAAAAGTCCCAAAAATTTGAACGGGAGCAAAAAAAGTCCAAAAATTTCCAACTCGCACATAATGTCCAAAAAAAAATTCCGACAGGGGACAAATTTTCAACAGAAACAAAAAAAAAAAACATCATAATTTTAATGATGCAGAAGATAATTAAATCCTATTTATCCATCATAATATTAATAATGCAGACGATAATGAAATCCTATTTATCCATCATAACTTTAAACTGTGAAAACAATAATTAAATCCTATTTATTCATCACAATTATAATGATGCAGAAGATAATTAAATCCTATTTTCCATCATAATATTAATAATGCAGAGAATAATGAAATCCTATTTATCCATCATAACTTTAAACTGTGAAAACAATAATTAAATCCTATTTATTCATCACAATTTTAATGATGCAAACGATAATTAAATACTATTAATACATTTAAATCCTATTTATCCATCATAATTTTAATAGTGAAAACGATAATTAAATCCTATTTATCCGTCATAATTTTAATGATGCAGACGATAATTAAACCTATTTATCCATTTAAATCCTGTTTATCCATCACAATTTTAATGGCGCAATCGATAACTAAATCCTATTTATCCATTTAAATCCTATTTATCCATCATAATATTAATGATGCAGACGATAATGAAATCCTATTTATAGATCATAATTTTAATGGTGAAAAGGATAATTATATCCTATTTATATATCACAATTTTAATGATGAAAACGATAATTAAATCCTATTCCGATCTGTTGCCATTCATCAGATCAGAATGTCGAAATTAAATTTTATTATATTGTTAATATTATTATATTATTTATTTTTGCTCTAAAAGGTTTCTAAAAAATTAACCATAGATCGAAGGTTATATTTCTGCACTTTATATTCTTATAAAATTCTTATTCGATTGTTAAAAAAGATGTAAAAAGACTGATTTTAATATTTTTACACTTTGAAATAAGTGATATAGTTAATAAAAAAAGGAAAGAGACATCCAAGTTTGCATTTGTCTGGGATAAAAATAAAAATGCATATCCAACACAGATATACACCTTTTATGATATTTAAGGTTATATCTTATGTTTTAAAAAAATAATTCCGATTTCTCTAAGAACTATGGCAAAATCTTTAAACGCCTCTGTAGGAACTTTAAATTAAATAATAAAATCAAATTTAAGTCTAATCAAATGAAAACTAACAAAAAAAAAATGTTTCTCATTAAGACTATGTGGCTGGTGAAAAAAGGGAGAAATTGTAGTTAAAATTGACGAGACTTGGATATATTTGTCGCATTGCAATAGAAAAAGAGGAGCAAACGATCTAAAAATTTTGGTTCAGAGTAAACAAGGTAAGTTTTTCTAAAGGTTTCATGATCAGTACTGGATTGTCTTATAACGGAAAACTTCAAACAGCAAAAGTTGAAAACAAAATGTCAAAAGAACTCGGAGTACTATCAGAAATATGTTTTATCACCTATTTTAAAAGAAGACATTCCGTCATTTTACCCAAACAATCCTTACTGTGTTGTGTTCCATCAGAATAATAAATATACAACTCCACACCTCCAAACCAACTTTTTTTATATGTGGAAAAATAGAAAAATAAAATCAGAATTGAGACTGTTTGATTTAAATACATCTATCTTATACCCCCGACATGTCTCCTATGGATTCCTGATCTCTGGAATCTCTTCAATCGAATCAAAACGGTGTCCCCGGAATGGTCTTTTGAGTTTAGGGAAAAGCCAGAAGTCACACGGTGCTAAATCAGGTGAATACGGTGGTTGTGGAAAGACATTTTTTGGCGAAAATGTCATGACGAATCAATGCAGTGTGAGCTGGCGTATTATCTTAATGCAAAAACCAAGAGTTGTCTTTCCATAAATGTGACCTTTTTTTGTGAATAGCTTCACGCAAATGACGCGTAACACTCAAATAATTTTCCTTGTTGACAGTTTGGCCCGGCGGGAAGGAATTCATAATGCACCACACCACGGCAATCGAAGAAAACAGTCAACATGACCTTGATTTTTGAGCGACTTTGGCGTGCTCTTTTCTGTCTTGCTTCACCTTTGTCACGATATTCGCTCGATTCATGGGTTGTTTCAGAGTCGTAAGCATAAATCAAAGTCCAGTTATAATGCATTTCAGCTTGTCCTGATAGTCAGAAAGCATTGTTCCACACACTTCAATGCGACGATGTTTTCCAAAAATTCCGTGTTTTCGGTACCAATCGAGATATGACGCGTTTGAGGCCCAAAACATCTTTTAAATGGAATTGACCGATCTTTTTGAAATTCAGCAAGGTCTCTAATTGTATATTGACGGTTTGCAAGCATCAAATCTTTAATTTTTTGGACGTGAGCTTCGTCTGTTGAGGTTGATGTTCGACCAAAGGGCTCTTCGTCTTCAACGCGTTCTCTGCCTTCTTTTAACTGTTTATACCATTTCTAAACATTTCTTTCCGATATAGGAATGCCACCGAATGCATTCTATACGTTTCCGCAACAAAATTGAATGCAAGTTCTTTGCTCAATTATTTCAGACATTTCAAAAATCGCCCGAATCAGTTTCAGCGTCTCACAAAGCCAAGCGTAACTCAGACACTAATGAATATTTTGACGTCAAGTTCAATTCAATGAATATTTTGACGTCAATAAAATTCATGTCCCTAAAAGCTTCCAACGATAAAAAAACAATCATTGAAAAAATTACAACGAAATGTTTAACTTTTAATATTAACTAACTAACTAACTCCTAGGCGCTAAAGCACATTATGCGGCCAAGGTATCTTCCTACTGGCAGATTTCGAGAAAGAAGATGGCTTTTCAGGGTAGGGTTTGTCAGCCTTACGTCAAACTCTACAGTCATATAAGACAGGGAGCTACGATTTAAAAGGATTCCGAACCACTACAAACAGCTATGGCTCCACTGGGACTCGAATCAGAAACTTGTGGCATCAAGCACCAGAGCGATGTTTAATATTAACTACTGAGAAATGCCCGATTCGGGGCTTACTTAGTGACAACGTGCACCGCTGGTGAGTATTATGACTGAGGTTCAATCTGTTCACTCGTGGCTCAATGGCAACGCTCGCCATTGGTGAGCATTAGGGCTGAGGTTCCATCCACTAGCGGCTTTGCTGCAGACAAAAAGACAAGAGACTCGATGGTGTTTGTGATGTTCCGCATCTTGCTTTGTGAGTCAGACTATCTAGTAGAAGCTTTCCAGATTTTCTCCCATACGATAAACAAATGTTGGTAGTTCCCCTAAAAGTCCTCCCGGAAGACACTGCCCTCCTTTCTTAGTGAGTCGGTTTTGGTTTGGTTTGTCGCTCTACAGCCTTTTTTTTGCACACTTTAGGCTAATTAGACCGGGACCTACAGTTTAACGTGGATGCCGAACCGCTCACAAATATCCATGCCACTGTCAGAATTCGTACCTGAAGACTGTGGTATCAACACCCCGAGCGCTAGCCAATTTGGCCAGCGGGCCGCCCTCAGTGACTCGAGCTAATCAAACTTCTACCTATGGGTGCTCCATCACAACAGAAGCTACCTCCTTTCCTCTAACCATGAGTAGATTACTCATAGGGTGTCCGTCCCGACCTGACGGACACAGAGCATGACACAACAACTACTAAGAGATATTTTTTCGATTTTTTTATATAATTCGCATTCTTAAAAACGAATGTTCAAAAATTTCAAACCGCAAAAAAAAAAAAAAAAAATGTCCCAACAAAATTTCTTATCTTTTCATAATAACTACCAAGAGGTTAAAAATTTCAAACCACAAAAGAAAGAAGAAGTCCCAACTAAATTTCTTATCTTTTTTTCAAGAGGTTAAAAATTTGTCCCAACAAAATTTAATCTTTTTCATGATAAACAAGAGGTTAAATATTTCAAACCACAAAGAAAGAAAAAGTCCCAACTAAATTTCTTATCTTTTCATAACCAAGATGAGTCCGTTTTTATGATTTTTAACTCTGTTAAATTTTTTCAACAGCATCAAAAAAAAAAAGAAAAAAATCAACAATGTAACGAAATTTTTACCTTTTCATTACAACTACTAAGAGGCCATTTTTCAAAATATGGTTTTTTTTTTTTTTTAACTCCATAAAATTAACATTCAAAAAATTTTGCAAAAAGCAGCAATACAATATCTACGAATAAACGATACTGAATCAAACAGAATTTCAATAACTGCCATCATCTTCCCAAATATTTTTCACCGTAAAACCTTGAATCTAAAAAGTAGGAGAGGAATTTCTATTAAAAGTCCAATTCATAAAATTCTTCACAAATATCTTGAAATTTGAACTTTCACGCATTTGTAGTTAGAAGAAATGAAGGGATTGTTCGATAAGAGATTCGCCATAAATAGATTTTCTCCCAATCATGAGGTACTTGCTTATTTTCAGCATCTGGTCATAAACTTTCAAGCCATTCCTGACTAAACACTTTCAGCCATTCCAACCCAACAACTTTCTACCATTCATGGCTAAGCCATTCCGGTCCGAATACATTCAGTCATTCCGGTCCAAACACTTTCAGCATTTCCGGTCCAAATACTTTCAGCCATTCCTGCCCAAATACTTTCAGCCTTCCGGTACAAAAAGCCCAAATACTTTCAGCCCGTCCAAGCCATTCAGGTCCGAACACTTTAAGCCATTACTGTCCAAATACTTTCAACCATTCCTGTTCAAACATTTTTAATCATTTCCTGTCCAAACACTTTCAGCCATTCCGCTCCAAACTCTTCAAGCCATTCCGGTCCGGACACTTTCTTTCATTCCTCCGTACAAGCCATTTGGTCCGAACACTTTCAGCCATTCTTGTCACTGTCCAAACACTTTCAGCCATCTGCCCAACAACTTTCGGTCCCAACACTTCGAAGCCATTTCAGTCCGGATACTTTCTGTTATTCCTGTAGCCTTTCCGGTCCATTCCTATCCAAAAAGTTTCAGCCATTCCCTGTTCAAACCATTCATGTCCTAACATTTTTAGGCATTCCGTCCAAACACTTTTAGCCATTCAGCTATTCCGGTCCAATCACTTTCATTCCTGTAAAACCATTCCGGTTCGAAAACTTTCAGCCGTTCTTATCCAAAAAAGCCATTCCAAAAATCTTCGTCAGCACTTCAAGCCATTCCTGTCCTGACATTTTTAGGCCTTCCGGCCATTTCGGTCCAATCACTTTCAGCGAAAACTTTGCGTTTGTCCAAGTGTATTTTTTCCTCAAATCTTCACTTCAAACCCCGAATATATCACAAAAATGTGTTTGTACTACATCTGTAAGTTTGTAAGTTACTACCTCTCAAAGTTTGCCCCATGATCATTGAATCAAATTATATCTATATATATGTATCCAAATGCTGAGATAATTAATCAAATGATTCATGCCTAAAAAATGTTTGTGTCACACATATACTTTATATAACATGATTTTAAACTGGACTATGTTTTTAGCAATGTCGTAGAGATGAAACAAATTACATATATAGATTCTACATGGATGCCATCGGCAAAATGTAACCATATATTTATGTACTGTAGCCAAATGTAGCCTAATTGCAGCCAAATGTAGCCTAAATGTAGCCAAATGTAGCCTAATTGCAGCCAAATGTAGCCATATATTTATGTTCTAAATGTAGCTTAAATACAGTTTAATGTATCCTATAGTTTAATGTCATATATCAGATCTTTAGTCATCGACGAAAGATATGATTTACCAGGGTGCAATAAAAATAGAAAATACTAAATAAAATACTTTTCTAATATTTAATGATCTGCAATTTTATTAAACTAAAGCTGGAGTGTGTTTCCTCTTTTCATCAAAATCAAAATAACATTCGAAAAGAAAATTAGAGCTTATATTTTAAAAATTAAAATGGAGCTTTGATGAGGAGGGGAAGAAGACAAGCTGTTTCACGGCCTATATCTCCCTGGTTTAAGTTTTCCTAGGACTACATCAATTTAGAACGAACATCTCGAAATTTTCTACCCTTTGCTCCCTTTGGCGAAATAACTTTCCGGCCTATTGATTTATCATGCTCAATTCCGCATTAACACACTTCTGTTAGGATCACTTGCCGGTTCGTTGGGGTTCAGTAACCCAGCATGCTAATAAAAAAGTTTTTTCAAGTTCACAATTATGTTATTCTATGTACTACTGAGTCCAAAAGTAAGACCAGTTTTCAATTTAAATTTTCCGGGCATATGGTATTTCAATTTCTTTTTTTAGGTTGTTGGCACTGTCCTTGACATCTGTGTGAAATTTTAAGTCAAAATATTCATTAGTGTTTGAGTTACGCTTGGCTTTGTGAGATGCTAAAACTGAATCCGGAGATTTTTGGAAATAACTCCTCAATCGACTCAAAACGGTGTCCCTGGAGTGGTCTTTTTTGAGTTTAGGGAATAACCAGAAGTAGCACGATGCTATCAGGTGAATGTGGTGGTTGTGGAACGATATGGGTTTTTATTTTTGGCGAAAAGTTGCGAAGAATCAATGCAGTGTGAGCTGGCGCATTCAGTGTTTTCGGTACCAATCAAGAATTGGAGCGTTTGAGGCTCAAAATGGAATTTTGAAATTCCAACATCATGAGCAAGGTCTCTAATTGTAAATCGACGGTTTGCAAGCAACAAATCTTTAATTTTTGGACGTGAACTTCGTCGGTTGAGGTGGATGGTCGACCAGAGGGCTCTTCGTCTTCAACGCGTTCTCCCCTTCTTTGTACTGTTTATACCACTTCTAAATGAAATTCTTCTTCGGAATGCTCACCTAATGCCTTCTGCAACATTCTATACGTTTTCGCAAGCAAAATTGAATGCAAGTTCTTTGCTCAATTAATTTGCTCAATCGCCGAAATCACTTTCAGCGTCTCACAAAGCCAAGCGTAACTCAAACATTAATGACTATTTTGACGTCAGATTTCCCACATATGTCAGGGACAGTGCCAACAACCTAAAAAAGAAGAAAAAAAGTTGAAATACAATATGCCTGGGAAATTTAAATTGAAAACTGGTCTTACTTTTTGGACACAGTAGTATAATACCCACAAATAAAAAAAATAATAACATTTAATGTAAATACACCCGAAAATATATTTATCTCAAAATTCTCCACCGCGAGTTATTTTTACTTGTTCGACAAATAAATGACAAAATGAAAGCGGATGAAAATTCAGAATGTAGTCATGGAAAAAGAAAGCATTATTTATTCCACGCAAAATTGCTTATTCGCGAATCCCAAGATAAATATTAAAATTTTCATTTGAAAAGATTTGTAAGGAAGGGAAAAGAACTTACATTCGAATTTTGCGATCATTTCAAAATATATATTTCACGTTCATCCTTTGAGGCTACAATTTCTAACTTGTCGTTCTTATATTCCCAGGGGGGGATTCAGTTTAATAAACAGTTTAAAAAAAAATCTACTGGTACGTAAATTCTTTTCAATGTCGACTTTCATCATTTTGGTTGGATTTGTTAACTTTTATTACAAGAGATATTGATAACAACAAATTCTTTTCTTGGTTAAGTTATTGCAATAAATATAAATACACTGAAGTGACAAAAGTCATGGGATAGCAACATGCAAATTTTCAGATGGCAGTAGCATCGCGTAGAACAGGTCTAAATGCGCAGTGCTTTCGCAGAGCTTTCATTTCTGTTCAAGTTATTCATGTGAAGAGGTTTTGACGTGATGATGACCGCACGACGGGGAATTAACAGACTTTGAACGCGGAATGTTAGTTGGAGCTAGACGCATGGGTCATGCCATTTCGAAATCGTTAGGGAATTCAACATTCCCAGATCCACTGGGTCAAGAGTGTGCCCGAGAGTATGACATTTCAGGCATAACATCCCACCATGGACAGCGCAGTGGTCGACCGCCTGCACTTAACGACCGAGACCGGCGACGTCTGCAAAGAGTCGTAAATTCTAACAGACAAGCAACACTGCGTCAAATAACCGCAGAAATCATGTGGGACGTACAAGGGACTTGTCTGTTAGAACTGTGCGGAGAAATTTGGCTTTCTTGGCCTATTCCAGCAGAAGACCGACTCGAGTGCCTTTACTGACAGAACGACATCGCTTGCAGCGACTCGTAGGCACGTGAGCATATCGGTTGGTCCCTAGATGAATGGAAAACCGTTGCCTGGTCCGATGAGTCACGATTTCAGTTGGTAAGAGCTGATGGAGGGTTCGAGTGTGGCGCAGACCCCACAAAGCCATGGACCCAAACTGTCAGCAAGGCACTGTCAAGCTGGTGGTGGCTCCGTAATGGTGTGGGCTGTTTTTCATGGAATGGACTTGGTCCTCTGGTGCGACTGGACCGAACATTGACTGGAAATGCTTATGTTCAGCTACTTGGAGATCACTTGCAGCCATTCGTGGACTTCATGTACCCAAACAACGATGGGATTTTTATGATGACAATGCGCCCGGTCACCGGGCCACAACTGTTCGCGATTGGTTTGAAGAACATTCTGGACAATTCCAACGAATGATCTGGCCACCTAGATCGCCCGACATGAATCCCATCGAGCATTTATGGGGCATCATCGAGAGGTCTGTTCGTGCCCAAAATCCCCTGCGCCATCAACGCTTTCAATTATGGACGTCTATCGAGACAGCATGGCTCAATATTCCTGCAGAAAATTCCAACGACTTGTTGAGTCCATGCCACGTCGAGTTGCTGCACTTCGCCGGGCGAAAGGAGGGCCGACACGATATTAAGAAGTATCCCATGACTTTGTCACTTCAGTGTAGATGATCTTTGAGAAATATATTTAAGAAGATATTTTATTTAATGCATTGTATCCTAGATATGTGCGCCCTTATAATATTTATGTACATCGGTGGTGCTTGCATTCCAGGAACACCCACTGGCAGGTGATGAGAGAAGGATATTGTCTTATAAAAGAATTTTAGGAATGATTTGAGTATTGTATGAGAGAAAACACGGAAACTTCTTCTTACTAGATGCCGTTGCAAGACCTTCTTATATGGTGCCATAATCGTCATCGAGTCTACTGTTTTAAAAGGAGTACATTTAATCAAATATGCAGTTAGTTTCTCATACAAAAATAATTAATATTTTTTAATCAATGGTAAAATTAATAAAAAATAACTTTAAATAAAAGTTAAAATAATAGATAAAGAACAAAATCCCAAAATTATAAAAAAAAATTAAATAATTATATAACGACTATCAAGAAGGTTATGAAAAGAATTCACGGCAAATGCTATAAAGACTATCATATTCGAAACATGCTCTATAGTAAAAATAATTTTTGCCTACCAAATAAGCAACCAGCTTAAAAGAGTGTAATTGCAAATAATTCGTTTTCCTTGAAATATTTTTCTTGTAATTTAAGTATTAGTTTCTTTTAAAGGACCAGAAACCTGCGATACCGAGCCCTATATGGTGCTCCTAGATTTAAAATTTTTATCTTTACAACATTTAACTTGTTTCTAATTGTTTTTTAAGACCTTTTGGTCGTTTTGTTAAAAGAGCCTGATCTTTTCCCTTTGTAATTTTATTTGTTTCTAAGTTCTTTTCGTTTTACATTAAGGGCCAAATTTGAATGGATTGAGTTCCTATAACGCCATAGGTAGCAACAACAACAATATTTTATGGTATACTGATTTATTATGGCCTTGCCTGACATGGACACTCGATCTTTAGGTGCAGCTTAAGTTATGGAGTTTTGAACCAGATTTCTTAGTTCAGAATCTAAGAAATCTGGTTCAAAACTTATACTTTCAAAATTATAATCTGATTCAAAAATCGATACTTTCTCTGTCATATTTAAATTTAATTCTGTTAGCTGCAAACATCAGATACAGTCTATGATTTTATGCACGCGTATTTGAACAAATTTCTTTCAATACCTCTAGGAGTTTCTTCCCCTTTCTGTGAATTTATTTAAATAGTTGCAATATTGCAAAGAAAAGTGTAAATGTATAAAAATATCCCATCAATTAAATCCTATTGATGTGATACTTTATACATTTACCACTTTTACTATTGAATCATTACACAATTTACGAAAGTGTCATCAAGCTATTTTTTTTACCTGATTCTGTTCTACCTACTATTGAAGTAATTTAGTTTGATATTTTTATTACCTTTCCTTTTTCTTTCTATCCTACTTGGTCTACAGCAACATCTAGACCCTAGTTCAAGAAGCCATGGGGCCCAAATGGAAAGGAGGCACATCTTCTGTTGTGATGGAGCACCCGTAGGTAGAAGTCTAATTCGGCTCCGTCACGCTGAAGAAGGAGGGCAGTGTCTTCCGGGGGAGAGGGGGGGCTTTTAAATTGTCATTTTTACCTGGCATTTGAGTATCGTATGTGAGAAAACCCGGGAAAACTCCACCAGGTAGTCCGACTCACGAGGCAAAATGTATCATCAACACATCAAACATATCAAACGCCATCGAGCCTTCTCATATTTTGCAACAGTGTCTACAACAAAGCCGCCAGCCCTCCGCCCTCATGCTCACCAGCGGCGCACGTTGCCACTGGGCCACGAGTCGGCCTGTTATTACCCTCTACAGTAAAACTGTGATAATTATGCATTATACTGTCATCGAATTTAAATAGGGTTTAACTTTCAGATAATAAACAATTTTCTATTGTATTATTTTCAATTACGAAAATTGTCATTAAAAAATAATACATTATAAGCCTTTTTAACTTATATTTATTTTGACTACATAATAGCGATTGTTTAAAATTCGTGAACTAATTAACATATTTTCGCAACATCAAATTTTAAGATATATTTAAAAATATTAATTTGAAATGTTTTTATGGTGCTTCCTAATATACCCAGCTGCCAATCCAACAAAAGTCTCCCTAAAAAATTATTATTATGACACTCTTTTACAGTTTAAGTACTTTTTTTAATATTTTTCTTTTTCTTTTTTTTTTTTTTTTATTGTGATTGAAATTTCCCCTTGTTTGCGTTTATGCGTTATGCTTTAAGAATATAAAATGCTTTCGAGGTATTACTAATGATAACAAAGTCAACGAAGCATAGCAATTTAATCTTTTAAAAACCTTACATTGTAGCAATAAAGCACGTGCTTTTAAATTTCTCAGAAGCTAAAAATTGATCACAATTAAAAACCTTGGGATTTATATCTATTTCAGACAAACAAAAATTCCATCGAATAAATTTGGCTTAAAAAAAGAACATTTTAATGTACTTTAAGCACTCTCTACGACGAAAAAAACTGGCCAAGAAGATGTTACCCGATTATAAATAAATTTCAAATAACATTCAATTCAACATGAAATTATTTAATTTGGTGCCCAATATATGAATATCTGTAGCTTCAGAACATCAGTTACATATTGATGTGTAACTCTTTGACTTCCGGTCACGTGAGTATGTGTTGATAGTCATTGCCCAGTAGTAGAAATGTTTTTTTCCCCAAAAGGCGACTTACTTTTTATAACAAATAGGATTGTTAATAAAACGTGATTATGTGTATCATACTGATGACTAAGTAATATTTAGGCCATTCCTGATACAATATTTTGCTTATGGAGGTGTTCCTAGCTCAGTTGGACGTCGATACGCCGTGTCCTTGAAACATCGTTCATTTTAACGGTGCAGGGAACACCCAGTACTACCTTAGTTACATCCGAAATAAATCACACGTTAAAAGAGAATACTTTTCTTTCTGTTTGGTGTGAATTTATCTCACCATTCTTTCTTAACTCACCCAATTTCAGCGTTAAAATGTTCGATAAAAGTTATTCCATCATGCAAAATGTTCCATTTTATACTTATCTTTCCAGTTCGAAAGTCAGCCTGCATCACTTTTGCCCCTGGTGACAGGTACTCAAACTATTATTTTATAAATCGATTCTCCATAATCTAAATAGCATGTACTCGTACAAGAAATGGTGTTTCGTGTACTAAAGTATATTTATTTATAATCGAGCTCCGGACACCTATAGTTCAAGCCTGGCCTTATATTTTTTTACAAATGACGACCGAAGGCCGAGTAGCTAGCGCTCTGGCCCTCGGTACCACAGGTATCGGGTTCGAATCCCGACCGTGCCATGGATGTTTGTAGTGGTTCGGAATCCACTTTATATGTTTGTACTGTTTTTTAGATTCCAGTCTGACGTGATCGTAGAGCATCACACAGCCCAATCAGACATCTTCCCCACATCATTCCCAAACCTTAAAGGGGCAACTCAGCTCTAGGCACAGTAATGTGGTGTGGTGTAGTAGTGGGTAGTTGTAGCGAGAAAGTGCATTACAATTATTTAAATGTTCAAAAGTCATAGGCCAATTAGAGTCACACAAAACACAGTTCGGGAAATCTACTGCTCCAATTCTATAGAGGTGGTCACGTAAACAGTCATGTCAGTCAAACGTCTAACGTCTGTCTTTCTTTAAGAAATGGGGAATAGTTCTATCTTCCCCCATATTTCTCCATCCTGGCCTTACATAAAGTTTTTGTATTTATATTGTAAAACATTTAAAGATACACTGTTTCTCTGCCAACTAATATTTCTTTTGGCATAATTTGTAACGTATCCAGAAATTCTTAGATAACTTGTAGTGGTTTCAAATTCAAATTAAAAGAATAATAAATAGTAATTTGATTCCTTGTTCTGTAGGACTACATCTAAATAATGAGAAAGTCAATAGCATAACAAGTAATGTATACCGCATTTAACATCTTATTGAATAAACTGAAGGCAGGAAATGTTTTTACCTGACTAAGACTCAACCTATCAAGCCTAATGATATGAAATACAATATCAAAAACTGTTATAAAGATAATCCTTGTTAGAGATCATATTTCATTCGGCAGTTTCAGCAATAACTGATTCCACTTCGTTGTGAATATTTGATATGGGATTGCATATATTTATTTTCTAATTGTTTTCAATTTATTTTAGTTCAACAATTTACTGTTTTCATTATCAGTTTTCAAAAAAAAAAAAGATATGCAATCAAATTTCTGTTCTTTTTCTGACCTACCCGAAACTTCTCATTTTTTTATAATCTGTTTATTTAAACTTCAGCGTTTTAAGATAATTACATTCAGATACATAATAATACTGTTATATATCTAATTAATTAATTATGTAATAAATTAAAGAACGGTTTTTTATTCATCAAAAATCTCTTATTGCACAATAGCATAATGCCACGATGAAAAATCCTTTGAGGCCTTAAGGGGTTTGGGATATATCGTAGTCCGGAAAACCCTTAAAAAAAATTCCCATCATTTTCTGAGACGTTGTAAGTTGTTCTACATTTTCTACCCAGTACACTTGTATTTCAAGGTAGTGTTATTCGTTATTAGTGTAAAGAAACATTTAAAGCAGATATTTAATTTTAAATTAAACTTTACTTTGAGAACTTTTTTTTTTTTACAGTGGCGAGAAACTAAAACTATGCAAATTATTAAAAATTAAACTTTTTTAACTCTTTGAATTTTTAATATTTAACTTATTAAATAAAATTATTAATTTGACTCATTTGAATTTATTATAGACTTAATTCAATTTATTAATTAACTCATAATTTATTATTGAATTAATTCGATTTATTAACTCATTTGATTAATTCACTTTATTAATTAACATTGAATTTATTGAATTTATTCAAATTATTATTTAACATTCATTTTATTACTGAATTAATTCATTTTTATTAATTAGCACATTGAATTTTTAATTAAACTCATTGATTTATTCAATTTTGAATTAAATTCATTTATTTAATTTATTAATTAACTCATTGAATTTATTCAATATATTAATTAACTCAATGAATTTATTCAATATATATTAACTCATTGAATTTATTCAATTTATTAATTAACTCATTGAATTTGTTATTCATTGAATATTTTTATTAATTAACTCATTGAATTTATTATTGAATTAGTTCAACTCATTAATTAACTCATTCCAATTTATTATCAAATTAATTTAATTTATTAATTAGTTCATTGAATTTATTAAAGAAAGCTAGTTACTTTTCTAATTAATTAGTATAATTTGTTTATTAGCTTTGATTGAAAAAAGGAAAAGGTTTAACAATATATTTTATAAACGAACAGTTTTGTCATCTTTTGTAGTATTGATAAACGATAAATCGTACAATTGTTCTATATTTAAGACAATTTTACTGGTATGTAAAAATTAAATATACACTATGAATGAAAAAAAGTATGTAGTTTTGACTGTAATTTTTAATTAATTCTTAAATCTGGCAAAAAAATTTCCTGATCATTTGTGTTTTTATAATAATTTACCGTTTATTCAGAACGTATAGTTTGTCATACGGCCATAAAAATACTTTTTTTTTATTAAAAATTAGTTGTTATTCTAATTTAAGTAATAATTTTTAAATGGTATCTGTACTTTTTTTTCAATTTATATTTTAAATAGCATCTTGAAATTTATGAAAAACTAAATATTTTATTATTAGTTAATGAGATTTGGAAATACAAAAAATATTTTAAATTGCACATATTTTCATAAATAAATTTTCATTGATAAACTATTTTATGAATCAGTAATTTAAATTTTGACTAAATAAATAAGTATTAAGTTGTTCTAAAAATGTGGTAGTTTTCAGTTATAATATAATCTGCACTAATTAATCTTTGATTAATGTATGCCAGTGTAATTACATAAATCCTAAAGAGAAAGCTTTCATTTTTTAATAAAAATTTTATTTCACCATTGAAATAGAATGAATTGAAGTATGAAATTATTTTTATGGATATAAATAGAATTTCAGTGCGAAAAAAATTTTCAATCAATTTATTCTAAGAATATATTCTATCCTTTATTTACTCTCCAAAAACATTTTTAATGCAAAAACAAAATTTATTTTTCCTTAAGTTCTGAGACTTTTATGCTTGAAATTTTGAATAGAAATTCTTCTTTTAGTTGTTCTTTATTGATTAATATACATTTTTATGTAGTTCAGCAATTTATGCTTTTAAATTTCAAATACACTTTACCCTTTCGTGAAATAAATATTTTTATGTCCTCAGTTTTTGTTTTCAGTGAAAGTAACAGTGAAGGAAAAAAAAAATAATTAATTATTTTTTTAAAAAGAATTCAATTCAAAACACAAATTGACATAGTAAAAATTTTAGAACCCAAACTGACAAATTATTAGAATATCTTGCTCGAATATGTCATATACATATCTATATTTATAATTATGAATTCTTATAATTAAGAAAGCTATTTATGAGGATAACTTAGGGTAAAAAAACCGTTAGGATTTGGCGTCAAAAAATATCTTCGCCAAAGTGATCCATTTAACGGCGTTCCGATTGTAAGTGAAATAAATTGCAAATAGTACAATAAACTAGGTTTGACACATTTGGAGACTTATCACCCAATTGGCGTTATAAAAAAATCGCCAAATCCCAAAGGCCCCTAATTTGCAATTTGGCCTAATTTAGATTTTTTTATGCATTTTAACGATAAAAACAAATAGAATTAATTCTGACATCGATGATATCTTGGGTCACATGACAGGAATTCATAACCGTTCTGACTAGACAGAAATTCTCTCGCTACTTGACAGCAGGAGGCAAATGATTGGATTAAAGGAAATGTCCTCTGTCAGCGAGAAGCACGCGATTGGAGGATGGAGTTCGTTTGGCATTCCATGATTCGTTGTCAAAAGAAGTGTCACAGTTGGCGCAATGCAGAGTTAATGTAATTTTCATTATTGCAATTTGTTACATATCTCAATTGAATTAAAAAATACCATTACAAAAACTCAGTATTCTAAAATTTAGAACTAATGTACTACTGTGTCCAAAAAGTAAGACCAATTTTCAATTTAAATTTCCCGGGCATAAGAAATTTAAATTTTTTTTTTTTTTTTTCTTTCTGTTTTAGGTTGTTGGCGCTGTCCTTGACATCTGAGCGAAATTTTTACGTCAAAATGTTCATTAGTGTTTGAGTTACGCTTGGTTTTTGGCGATTTTTGAAATGTCTGAATTAATTGAGAAAAGAACTTGCATTAAATTTTGTTTGCGGAAACGTATATGATTTTGCAGAAGACATTCGGGAGCATTCCTATATCAGAAAGAAATGTTTACAAGTGGTATAAACAGTTCAAAGAAGGCAGAGAACGAGTAGAAGATGAATAGCGCTCTGGTCGGCCCTCCACCTCTACCGACGAAGCTCATATCCAAAAATTAAAGATTTGGTGCTTGAAAACCGTCGATTTACAATTAGAAACCTTACTGATGAAGTTCAAAAGGATCGATCAATTCCATTTTGAGCCTCAAACGCATCAAATCTCGATTGGTACCGAAAACACTGAATTTTTGGGAATAATATCGTCGCTTTGAAGTATGTGAAACAATGTTTTTCTGACTATCAGGACAAGTTGAAATGCGTCATAAATTGAGTGAAACTGGGATTTATGCTTACGATCCGCAAGCAACCGATCAATCGTGCGAATATCGTGACAAAGATGAAATCGTGAATATCGTGACAAAGACCGAAAAGAGCACGCCAAAGTCGCTCAAAAATTAAGGTCATGTTGACTGTTTTCTTCGATTACCGTGGTGTGGTGCATTATGAATTCCTTCCGCCGGGCCAAACTGTAAACAAGGAATATTATTGGAATGTTATGCGTCGTTTGCGTCAAGACAAAAAGAATATTTATGGAAAGACAACTCTTAGTTTTTGCATCACGATAATGCGCCAGCTCACACTGCATTGATTTTCGTGATTTTTTTTTCGGCGTAAATGAAACTCATATCGTTCCACAACCACCATATTCACTCCGTGCGACTTCCAGCTATTCCCTAAACTCAAAAGACTACTCCGCGGACACTGTTTTGAGTCGATTGAAGAGATATGTATTGTATGTGCATCGGTGCGCGCTTTGAAAGCCATCCCGGCCGATGACTTTTAGCTTACATTGAAAATTGGAAAAACGTTGGCATAAGTGCATTGTGTCCGAAGGCGATGAAATAAATTTGGAAGAATAAATAAAGAGTTTTTGAAAAAAATAAAAATTGGTCTTACTTTTTGGGCACAATAGTATTTTAAATTGTATCAAATATGCAATTGATGAAAATAAATTGTATTATTTAATCACATAATAAATATAAAAGTAAATTCAATAAAACTATTATTAATTTTTAACTACTTATTTAATACGATAATAAAAAAACAAAATATACGTATACATATTTTCTTTTAAATTATTGTGATTATTGCTTTTTATTTCATAACATATTTTATTATTGATATGCACATATATCTTTTACATAGTGCATTTAAATAATTTGTCTGAAAATAACACGCCTTTAGTATTCAATATTATTATTTTTTTTTTTTTTTAAACAGGAACTATTTCCTAACTCAGCATGTCAAATATTTTGATGCATATAAATAAAAAGAAATTTCTTTCCAAAACGCAAAAAAATTCCACAAAATACAGATTCGATACAAAAATGCATCATCAAAATACACAATTTTAGTAACTTCCCAAACTCTTTGATGTATTGTATTAAATAACGAAAACATTTGAAATTTGTTTTACGTAAGTTCTCAATCATATTTATACATAAACACTGAATGAGAAAAATAAGAATCTGAATTTCTCTTTGATAAGTTTTATTTTAGGACTTGTGGAATAAATAAATGTTCTAAAATCAATATTTTGCTTGATGCAGCCATAAAATTTATGTTAGTCCTTTTGAATAAAATTATTCTCATTTCCGCTAAAATGGAGCAAATCTAAAAACTCAAAAAAGGATGAATAATAATTTATTTAAATGTGTTTTCAAAACGAAATATTTTATTTTTCGAAAACTATTTCCTATACTTCCTTTTTTTTTTTTATACTTTAAAATATTTGTTCGGTTTTTTCTCAACTCATATCGAAATATATTTAAATACTTTAGTCCCAAACAATAATTTTTATATTGAGATTGAATTACAAATATTTGAATAATAAATGTTTGAGTGTTTTGAATAATAGAAAAAAAAAATACTCTTATAAAAATATAAAGTAAAATATTAATTTATCGTACATCATATACTTCAAATATTTTTAACTGAATGAAATGTGTTGTTGTTCTAATGCAGCTGGTAATACGGAAACAGTTAATCTTTACGCCATAAGCAAGGGTTGCAACGCTGTTACTCATTTAGCACTACCCAGGGGCACGTATAGCTTGAAGATAGGCTACGGACGCGAGTAGCACTACCCCGTAACGCTGTACGATTATATTAGACCGGGGCCTACGGTTTAAAGTGGATTCCGAACAACTACAAACATCCATGGCACCGCCGGGATATGAACCTGTGGTACCGAGTGCCAGAGCGCTAGCCACTCGGCCACCAGGCCCCTTAATGAAATGTATTGTTTAAACAAAAAAAATTGAAATTTCAATCCTATTAAATTAGTTTGATTTTCTCATTGTTTTTATATTTTTGAAAAAATAGAGAATTATATTTGCATGATACCATTCAAAATGTCAGAAATCCTAATGTCAAAAATTAAATTCATATGAAGTTTTTTCTTCTAATGCAGCTGGCAAATAAACCGTGATCTTTCGCCACATGGACTGCACCGATGTTACTCACTTTGCATTAAACAGGGGGCGCGTGTAACTTGATGGTAAGCCACGGACGCGGAGTAACAATGGCCCCGCAGCTCTCTACGATCCTATTAGGACCAGGACCTACGGCTTAAAGTGGATTCCGAACCACTACAACACCCATGGGCAAAGCCGGGATTTGAACCCGATACCTGTGGCACAGAACGCCAGAGCGCTAACCATTCGGCCACCAGGCCCCAATTCATATGAAGTCAAAAATAAAATAATTTACTCATAATAATTTTAAATAAAAAAATTTAAAATTTATATGAGAGGGTAAATCACTGAAAATATTTCCGCTCTGGTTAATAGTTTCAGTTTTAAAAAAAAAAACTTAAAAATATATTCTTTCCTTTTTTCGTTACAAATTAACGTATATGACGTGGCATCAGCAGTGACTAATATATTAAAAGGGTAGCATTATTTTTAAAATAATTAATCGTGTAAGCAGTAAAATTTAAAATATCTAACAAATAGGCACTAAAAAATTTTCGTTAAGTATAGCATTTATCTATGGACGTTAGATTTTCATAAATTTTTATTAAAAAATCTAAATGTAGCGTTTGTTTGCTCATCATTGTAACACAAAACATTAATTCGCCATATTTAATTATACCTTTGTCCGATTACTCAAAAAGTTTATTATTATTATTTTTTTTTAATTTAAAATTTGTTTATAGTTTTACGCAACGTTAGGCGTTTTTCAAATATTACCCTGATCAATTTAAAAAGGTCGTACTAGAACTTGTAATATATACTAGTACATTTCTTTTGTACTCGGTAAAATCGCAGAATAGGGGCAGTTCGGATTTGGCATCAAAAACTTTTCGCCAAAGTGCGTCATGTAACGGGTTGCGATTGTAAGTAAAGTGAATTACAAACAGTAGAAGAAACCCGGTTACTCTATTTTGCAACTTATCGCAAAGTTGACACCACAAAAAAAATCACCAAATCTCAACTGCCTCTTAAACTGCAATTTTTCAATGATAATATATTGTGATGTGCAAAGGACTAGTAAAAAAATATTGAAAAACGAAACTATTTTTAAACAACACAGCCTCTGTGAGAAAACGGAATAAAGCTTCACGTACAACTCGGATATCAGCTGCTTCGCTAAAAATGTAAATAAATCTGGTAATAGAAAAAAATGGTATCTCTATGATAAACAATATCCAACCTTGAAATTTTGTATTTGTTGGCAAAAGTCCATTAATAAAGGTCTATGAAATGTTGCAAAAAGCATATGGGCCAAATATTTTGCCACAATCAATAGCAATTTTATTGTTTAATTTAAAGAAGAATGAGTTTCGTTTGTTTCTTTTTCGTCTAAATTTGATTAAGGTGCTCTTGCTATGAAAAAAAAAACCCGCCAAAAAGAAACAAAAAAAAAAGTCTCGCCAAATGAAAAAAATACCAAACAAACCTATACAAACCACCAAAACTACCAAAAAGATAATGGCCATAATAAAACATTTTCGCTGTAAAGATGTTGAAATATTTAATTCGCTTATGCAACGGAGTTTTGCAAATCAAAACAAAATTTAGTCATTTATCCTGAAGATTCCAATTTCCATAAAGGAAAAAAAAAAATTTTTGGAATAAACTGAATGTGTTTTATTCCAACTAAATGCAACGCCCAAATTTATTTATTTTTTAGTCATGTATATGATATTCGAGTTATATGAAAAGATTTGTTTTGTGGCTGTAATTAGCTTCTAAAGATAAATTTTAATTTTAATTGAATAAAATTACTGAAATAATATTTAATTTAATTGGTTAAATCGCAGAAGAAGGACCGTTGTGATTTGGCGTCAAAAATTCTTCTCTCCAATGTCCGCCAAGCAACAGGCTGCAATTGTAAGTGGAGCGAATTGTAAAAGTACAAGAAACCCAGGTAACCACATTTGGAAATTTATCGCTCTGTTGGCGTCACAAATCCCAATGGCGATTGATTACTTTGGGATTTGGCCAATTAATTTTTAATAAAATTACCGAAATGTTATATAATTATGAAGTAATAATAATATATAAGAAATCAAATTAAATTCAAACTTAATTTCAGAAAAAAAGTAACTAGGCTTTAAAAAAAATAGCGACTAGCCATCCAATTTATTTAATGATATCCCCTGCGTGAATTAAATAAATATTTTTATATTGCGACACTTTAACGAAATCTAACATATGAAATTGTGAAAATTTCTGCTATTTTAATACATATATCTTCTTCTTCATCAATGGCACAACCGCCCTATAATGAGCTAAGGCCATCTGCCTACTGGCAGATTTCGAGACAGGGAAGGGGACATCTGCCTACTGGCAGATTTCGAGACAGGACAAAAATTTTAAGGATAGGGTTGTCAGCCCTACTGCTAACGCTCTGCAATCATAAAAAACCTGTGCCACCGAGAGCCAGTCACTCAGTCATCAGATCTCCTTAATATATATGTGTGTGTGTGTGAAAGCTCGACACATGGTAATGTGCTCAACCAAATACAAGAGGGCTTAGGGTTCGAATTCCTTGGTGGTGTCTACTGCAATCAGTACGCCACGATTATACTCGATGGACATTATTACGACGCGTGTGAGGCGTCTCGCAATTTATAATTAAGTTGCTTAATGGGAATTTTCCTATATTTCTCCCATGCGACTTGTAAATAAAGGGGCAATCCTCCCCCTCACGATGGGTTGTTAGCTGCATGTATAAGGAAACCATAATATGTATACCGATATATTGTAGTCTGCTGATTGGGCAACCCATTTGTAACTGGGTGTGGTTTTGGGTGAGATACTTGAGGCACATGTTGGAGAACTCACAACTTTATGGACACGCGCACAAACACTACATACTAGATACAATTAGAGACGTCAAATATTCAACACATTTAAAGACAGATAATTATAGATTCGTGGAAGGACTCCACTTCTAAGCAGAAAACCCGTCACTCGGCTACGCGCAGGATGCGCGAAAAGATACTTCCTCTCGGATGAGAGTCTGTAGGCCAACTAATACGTAGGGTTGCGCTAAATGTATTTCCTCTCAGGTGAGAGACTATAAATTAAACGTTTTCTCAGTGGCAGATCAGGTTGTGCTATACTTCCTCTCGGGTGAGAACCACAGGCTTCAGGTTCGAATCCTGGTGGTGGCACTGATGTTTGTAAGTGGTTCGGAATCCATGTTAAATTGTAGGGTTCGGTCTAATTAACCTGAAGTTTTCAAAAAAAAATGCCCTTAGAGCTACAAGCAAAAACAAATCTCGAGTGAGAGTCTCGAGGTCTGCTGACTATTTCTCCTGAATCCATATGGGTGCTCCTGCCAGTTCGTAGGAGGAAGCACTGTAACAAGTTTCATTTATAGAACTTATTTTATGCCTGAAGTATTGCTGAATGTTCGAAAATATTTTATTTTATATGTCGTAGACATGTACTAAAACATAAAATTAAGTTTAATAGAAAATTGTGTAGTATTTAAATAATTACCAAAAATATTAAAAGACTTAAAATAAAATAATTAAACTAATTTGAGGTTATTACAAAATGAGCACAAATATCAATCAATGATCGATCAGAATTTGATCCATAACAGAATTTTTTAAGTACCGCTAGCAATTTACCAAATACGTAAAATTCCATTCTTTTTTTTTTTCTGTCTGTTTATCTGTGTCATAGAAAATATTTGATACGACAAACTTTGATTACTTTTCATACTTTTCGCCAAATTCTTTCGCATCAATACATTTCAAAGTGAAAGGATTTTTTGAGGACATTTCAGTGCTTTCAATTTCACAGTAATTCAGTATTCTGTTATGAAACTTAACAGTTTTTTTATCGATTATTTCATTGTATTAATAATAGCAATGAACGAATAATTATTAATTAAACGAATAATAGCAATAAACAAATAATTATTAATTGAATGAATAATAGCAATGAACGAATAATTATTAATTGAACAAAGTAATGAACGAATATTAAAAGTGATGTATGAATAATTTCGAATGAACGCAAAGGATAGTAAAAATGCAAATGTCTTTTCAAGTGCTTATTTATATAGTGCCTACAAATTTTTAAATAAAAAAATTTATTAAACAAAAGTTTAACATATCTTATTGTTTTTTAAATAATTTAATATACATCCTGTTATAAAATAACAAAACATGATGAAAAAATTGATGTTATTCTCACAAGTTTTCAGATAAGAACAGTTAAATGCGATAAATATCTTTGTGTTACTTATTAAACTATTTTTTATTTCTATATTGAACATCCACGAACTTTGAGAATACTTTTCAATCGTTGTTGTTGTTGTATCCCTCATGGAAGGAGGAAAAAAAAGGCTGCAACTTCTTTTGTAACAGAGCATATTTAAGAAAGGGAGCATTTTATTTTAAAGTAAGAATTTTTTCCCAAGTTTTGGCTGCATTTCAAATAAAAAAAAAATAAATGCAAAAATAAAAAATAATTAATTAAATAATGGGTCGGATATACAGATTATCCATAAAATGTAAAATTTAATATGTAAGAACAAAACGCATAACAGCCATCTTAAAAATAAAAACTATAAAATTCCAAACGATTTCCTTTACTTGAAAAAAATTCGAAACAAAATTCATGTAAAAATTCCCTTCGAATTAGAATTGTCTTTGCGTTCACAAGACGATCTTTTAGAACAAGTTTGCTTTATTTA
The DNA here is from genome assembly GCA_021605095.1 of Caerostris extrusa. Lineage (NCBI taxonomy): Eukaryota > Metazoa > Arthropoda > Arachnida > Araneae > Araneidae > Caerostris > Caerostris extrusa. Next base: position 83,170 of record BPLR01003495.1, read on the forward strand.
ATTAATTAATTATAGTTAATTGTTAATTAATTCATTATAATTATAGCTGACAGAAATTGAAATAAATATTATGTATAAAAAAAGCTCATGAAAGAAATTTAAATAAAACCAATTAGAATTTCCTCATGAAAGAAATTTAAATAAACCAATAAGACTTGCTCATGAAAGAAAATTTAAATAAACCAATAAGAATAATTCATGAAGGAAATTTAAATAAAAGAATAAGAATAAATCATGAAGAAAAATTTAAATAAAACCAATTAGAATTGTTCATGGAAGAAATTAAAAAAATAACCAATAAGAATAATTCATGAAAGAAATTTAAAAAATAACCAATAAGAAACGTTGTAAGTGATCAAGAACATGAAAAAATTGATCAAGGAAACGAAAAACACTGTTCTTGGAAACAATATTCATAATTTTATGGGTAATAAAGTTAGACGTCTAAGTTTTATAGTTTTAATTCTTTTAGAAACACAAGCACACAAATCTCTCGTTTTATATATAGAGAAATATTATCTTTTTAACAATTAGTTTTGACCTTACATTATTTCTAATTATGGATACATTAAAGTTTTAAATGAGCGACTGAATCTTCCTAAATTTGATACTTCTCTGTGAGTGTTGCAGTAATGGGAGGGGTAGGTTTCAAGCAAGAGTGATTTTCTGTGATATGAGACCACAGCTGGCATTATTTAACAACTCGACATTCCAGGGCAGGGAGACACACCATTCATTTTGCAGTTGTAAATATCAAAACGACTCATTTTTCAATGGAGGGTGGAGATAGTCATTGACTTTTGAAAGGCACCACATGAAAAATATGCTGGGATGAGTTATTTCAGCTAAAGAATTGTGGCTAAGTTTGGAAACACATATGCGCTTTTTCAAGTTAAATCAACACACCCCAAATGAATGCGAATACCATAATCTGCAACGAAATCTATTTTACTGTACTTTTAAGCTACAAATTGTTTACCAAAGTTCTCTCAGTTATGCTAGTTAAAGGACCCGTTATATGTTTTCCTTTTAGATTAATATATAAATCCTTCAATAATTTATATTGTTTATTGGTATAAAAATGATTTAACAAAGAAATATACTTGTGTGGGTCTTTAAAACAGGGCAACTAACTCTTACTCAATGGCACTACAGTCCATAGTGCTCAAGACCATCTACCTACTGGTAGACTTTAAGACAGGAGATGTTTTGTTTTTACAAGGCAGGATTGTCAGCTCTACACCCAGCACTCTACAATCATATTGCTACCTACGGGATCTACGATTTAAAGTGGATTCCGAACCACTACAAACATCCATGTCCTCGCCGCGGGCTCGAACACGAAACCTATGCCAGAGCGCTAGTCATTTGGCCATCAAGGCTCCAAAACGGTGCAACGGTGCTTTGTTTATGATTTGTCTATATCTATGTCATGCTCATAGAATAGTAATATAATAGAAAACAGATCGGGGTTGCCAGTTTGAGGGTAAACATACTCCTCACGTGTTTTTTACGTTGTAGTTTAACATTTGCAATGATGACTTGACGATTTTTTGGTGACAATTTTTTTCTGTTGGCCATTATTGCTCTACGCTGTTGGAGCGATGGGAGAAAACGATCTATTATCACACAACGATTTTTAAAAGAAAAACAGTTCATATTTTTAGCGGTAAATAAATGCAAATTTAATTTACTTTTTTTTAATATTTGGTACGTATATTCTATTAATAAACCTTCGTGTGTAGAATTTTCCCTCCAAAATGATTTAAAAAAAATATATTATTTACAGGAACATTTTTGTAATGTTTTATTATATTTCATACTAAATAATGAAAGTTATAAACAAAATAACATTTTCTGTTTCTATTTATTAGTAGGCACATATTTAAATAAATGTATGACTCGAGAAGAAGAAATTTCTGGCATTTTTCGGAGTTTTCAAGAATCACTTTGGTAAACATGCTTAAATTTTCTACATAAATGCGAGTAAGGAAAAGAAGCCAAGCAGCGATGCAGCGCCATCTCTAGTACGAAAAGGACGGAGATGCATTCCAACTTTCTGCTCTTTTAGAATAGAAGAACGCGCTCTATTTTATTACTACTGTATAGTGATAACGATAACAAATAACGATAGAAAAATGTCCATTTCTAACTATAAAACCTTAACTTTCCACATAACACTTTCACATAAATAAAGATAATTATGAAAATCATTTATTTATACATTTCTATAGTAAAACTCATTTAAAATATTCAGCTTAATTCACTAACTTTTAAACCTTACATGCTAGAATAAACATTTGCAGATTGCATAGATAATGCTTTCGGCCTCGAAAAACTTATTAACTTTAATACTTTTAAATGCATTATGTCTTTTAAAAAAGAAGAAATATGTTAATGACTGTATTTTTACTTAATTCAATAATCGTTAGTCTTTGTAAATACGTATAGAAACTTTACTCATTTAGCTGATGTGAATTTAAATATAAGAAAGGTTAAATTATTAGTGGGTTTTTTTTTTTTTTCTTTACGATAATAGTTATTTTTTATTAAATCGTATTTTTAAACACAAATAACTTATCTTAATACTAATTATCCTTTTACATTAATATTTTTTCTTAATGCATGATAATAACAAATCGCTTATTTAAAAACAAACTTTTTCCAAAAATAAATAAATAAAATTCGTTGGTAGTTTAAATATCGAAATACTGACTTTTCACGGATATTGTACTGTATATGTTGTCTTTGTATTTTCCAGTATAGTATTTAAATCATACGACGAAAATGATATACAGTATACACGCTGATTTTGAAAGATTAATCTCATATACAGTAGGAAAAAAATTTAGAATACTCTCGTATTTCACTATATCATCATCATCGGCGCAACAGCCCCATGGTGGGCCAAGGTCATCTGCCTAGTAGCAGACGAGATGGACGAGAGATGTTTTTCTTTTACGGGGTAAGGGTTGTCAGCCCTACGCCCAACAGGCATATTAGAACGGGACTGACGGTTTAAGTAAATTCCAAACCGCTACAGACATCCCTGGTACCACCGGGACTCGAACCCGAAACCTGTAGTACCGAGCATCAATTTTATTATTTATTTTTCATTTTTATGGAGCGTTTGTTTTTCAGAATGTGAGGTTATTGCATTATTTCAGAAATGTTACATAAATCTATGTCATAGAATGTCTATGTCTATAGAATAATAATATAAAAGCACAGATCGAGGTTGCCAGTTTTAGACTGGAACATAGAACATAGAACATACTCCTCACGTGACTTCTACTACGTAGTTTTGCGTATGTGATGATAAGCTTGGCGATTTTTGGCGGCAATCTCTACTGTAGGCCATTACTACTCTATACTATTGGCGCGAAGGGAGAGGTCTACTATAATAGAACGATGATATATTGATAATCAATGTGATCAATATAATCAATATGATACACTGATATTGAAAAAACTTTTCGAAGTTTCGTTATTGTACATGAAAAAAATCTTTCAATAATAACTCCCTCTCATTTAAGCATTGCATATGAAAATAAAATTTTAAAAAAAAAATGCAGACAATTTCCACCCAGATTTCCCATGTTAATATGAAACACTCTTTTTTTTTTTTTTTTTTTCAAAGCAGTGACTGCAATGCTCATCAGCAACGGAAACCGAATTCGGATAAGTCAAGTGTTTAACTATGCACTCTACCAATAGTCTGTTAGACAGGTTTATAAGCCAAAAGACCTTACAAATTTATATAATTTTACATTATAATACATATGTAAAAAAAATAATAATAATCAATAATGTATTATATCTACTTTTACTGCCGAATTTTGTCTGCCTACCCTGTAAAAAAATACTTGCATTTCGTCATGCATTCCTACAACAAACTATAACCTTGAACTCAAAGTTAATAGATCTTTGAAGGACGGTTGACCCTTACGTTAACCCCTCCCCCATTCGACCTTGGTGAGAGGTGATAAGGGAGTGGACAGGGTGTGCTGAGCTCCAGGCAGTACTTAGGGTACAAAGACCCTTAAACAAACTGACTTTTAAGATGATTTTATAAATATTTGTTATATAATTTCATTATGTATAGTAGTTGTGCAGAGCTATCTTTGCAAATTTTAAGAAATATGACAAAGCTAAAGGTTTCGAATTATCATTTAAAGAAACATTTTGTTTTTATCATGAAACAACACTGAATCAAGACCACACGCCTATCCAGCCGTAACTTGGACTATATAGTAGCGTATAACGTATAGTATATAAACACACAATAACGTAGTTGGGAGTTTTCGAGTTTTATCCAATGTGTTACGTAAATATGGGCCAGTAACCTCTCAAATGTCTTTCCGGAAAGCATTGATCGTTCATGGATAGTCTATTTGGGATAAGTGGGACATTTTTGTTTTAATGCAGCTGGAAAACACTTAGACAGTTGTTTTTTGATGCCTTAAGGCAAGCGCCGCACCGACGTTACTCACTTAGCACTACCCAGGAAGTGCGTGCAGCTTGAAGATAAGCTACGGACTCGGAGTAACAATACCCCCATAACGATCTACGGTCCTATTAGACCGGGACCTACGGTTTAAAGTGTATCCTAAAGTGTGTACCACTTCAAACATCGTATCGCCACCAGGACTCAAACCCGAAACCTGGTACCGAGAGCCACAGCGCTAGCCACTCTGCCGTCAGGCCCCATAAGCGGAACAAAAAAAAAAGGTTCAACAAAAAAAATGAATTTAAACTCGCATATATTCTTTTATAATATTTTTTTAACGATAGGAAAATTTACAAATATCATTTGTTGTGCATACTGTTAGTATTTTATGTAGCAAATCAATCTTCAAAGATTGACTCCAAAACGTTTTAGTTAAGACTTGTCGTTCAATCAATTGTTTTTATGTGTTGAAATTATGAGTGTTTTAATGTCAACGAAAATCAATCGCATAGAAATCATAATACGCATAAAGCAGACAGACCGCTTTGCCAAGGGAAATGATACGTTCGGCTGATTTCCATAATTGCACATTTCACACTCAACTTACAAAAGACTTTAAGCTGTTTAAATAGATAAAGCGGTCGGAATATTTATTAATAGTTATCTCTTATTGATCCAAAATAGCTACTACTTTCAAGGTTGATATGGAAATATTATGCGCAAGTATATGTCACGTTGATATGGATTTATGTTGATAACCACACAGTTTTAATAAAATATATATAAAATGATTTTGTAATTCTGTGATTCAATAAGGGAAAATAAAAGTTTCTCGTAACATTTCAATACATTTTTTTTTTTTAACTTTTAAGTAGAATACTAGACTGTATATAAACAAATGTTTGCATTTTTTTTTCATTTTTATATTATATATATGCAAATTTAGAATTATTAGAGAGGGTTGCCTTGGATTTTTATAGTATAAATAACAGCTTTAAATTTATAACATTTAACAGAATATTGGATTAAATATAAATAAATTGTTCGCATTTTTTTCTTACATATATATGTATAATATGTAATATAATATATCTATATACACATACTAAAATGTTGAAAAGAATAACATAGGAACAGTATGAATAACATCCTCTAAATTTTTTATTTTTTTATTTATTTATTTATTTATTTGTTTCTTAACCCACTTGGTAGACAGCAACCTCTAGACCCAGTCCAAAAACCCGTGTGGCCTCATAAGGAGAAGGGGTGCAGCTTCTGTTGGGATGGAGCTCCGTAGGGAGAAGTCTGACTTGGTTCCATGACGCTGAAGAAGGAGGGCAGTGCCTTCCGAGATGACTTTTTAGGAGGAACTACAACGCACCTGCTTATCGTATGGGAGAAAACCCGAAAAGTTCCCAGCAAGTAGTCCGACTCACGAGGCAAGACATCGAACATCATCGAGTCTCCTCGTCTTTTAAAACAGTGTTTACAACAAAGCCACCAGCGGATGGAACCTCCACCTAATGCTCACCAGAGGAGCGCGTTGCCACTGAGCCACGAATCGGAAACCTCTAATTTGTAAAATGTTTGATCTGTAGAACTCATATTTCTCCCAACTTCTATAAATGTTGCCAATGAATGATTGGAAATTCTGACAAAAAATAAAACTATCATTGCAACAATCGTATGATGATCGCAAGCAGAAGTTTTTAAAAATAGAAAACATTTTATATTGATAATCAACCATTTTAATTAATGTACTTCCTATAATTAAGTTCCATTCAAGATTAGCCTGAATAATGCTGAATCTTCTACAAATATAACCCATCAGTGGTTATAATATCAAAATCTAAAGACAGCCACTGATATAATTAATTCAATTTTATTCGTAAAAAATTGTAATTTAGTTTAATATTTTAATTTCATATATTAACATTAAATTATTTATAATGATATTAATATTTATTTATCATAATTTAATTTATGATTAATTATTTAAAATTAATTTATTTATAAAATTTATTATAATTTATATTTATTTATTATAAATGTTATTCATATATAAATATTATTTCATTATTGTAATATCATATCATTTCTTTTACATAAAAAGTTTATTTTATTAGCATAATAAACATAACTAAAGTAATTTCCATTATCAAATTTAAAAAGTATTTAATGTTACAAAAACTTTTCTAATGCATATAAACTCATTAATTTTTTACATTTCAAAAATGGGGGTTTTTTCCTTAAAACCTTTTTTTTTTTTTTATTGAAAACAGAATATTTTAAAGAAAGCTACCAGAATTTTTAAGAAAATCATTATTTTTTTTAAAAATCATTTTTTTTTTTCAGTGAACTTCAAAATATAGTAATAATAATAATAAATAATTTTATTGAAAACCTGCTAAAAAAAGCTCACTCTATTCTGACAAAGTTATTAGTTGTAAATTAAAATCCAAAATACATACCTTATTCAATCTGTCTTCTTTATTGGAATTTCCTGTGTTTTTCAAAAAACTACTTTGCATGGATTTTAACACGATAATTGTAATAAACGTAATGTGAAAAAAAGTGTTTTTACTTTATGTAAAATATAATTGTGAGATTTTTATGCTGCTATAGTTCTTAATTTTATGCAATTTCAACAAATAAATGAAAAGTAACAGAGAAAAAGATTTTAAATATAAAAAAGTTGAAAATTGAAATTATGCAACAGCTTTCATTTTATTGAAACGAGATTCTTTATAAATGAGTTCCCTAGATGCATCTTTATGTAATCTTTAAGAGGACAATGATAAACCGAATGAGTTTTATCAATAGTTAGTAGTTTTTATCAATAGTAATCGAATAGTTTTTTATGTTAGTTTTATGAAGATTTGGTCTTTATTTGATAGTTATCGAAAGAACAATTAGCGATATGCAAGAAAAAACATTGCACACATTGCGAAATGAAATTTTGTATGTTATCTTTCATTCCACAGAAGAATATTCTTCAACAATTTTAAAAATAATTGATATTATCAACCAATTAAAAAATTAATTTAATGTGTACAATTAATAATTAATTTAACCTTAAATACAAGAACGTTGGCATAATTTTGTTAATTGTTAATCAGTTAATGTTCGAAGAAATTTTGGTTGATAGTTTCAGTAGGTTTTTTTTTTTTTTTTTTAATTAGAATTCTATCTCTGTCTCTTAGTAAAGCAAGCTAGGTGGAAAACAAAAGGGCATGGGTTCGATTCCCACCCCCCGGATGCATTATATATTATAATGCCATCCGGGAGGGGGAGGAAAAATGAGTAAATCTGAGGTGATTGTAGAGTGATGTTTGGTTATTATACATATATATATATATCGCAAACATCTATGCCACCTCCTGGACTCGAACCTGAAGTACCAAAGACCAGACGGCCAGCATTTGGCCACCAGGCTGCCAAATCAAAATAGAACTATATATATAAATATATAGTCTTTTTACCACAAGCTTCAGGTTCGAGTCCTGGCAGTGGCATGGATGTTTGTTAAGGGTTCGGAAATCACGTTAAACTGTTGGCCCCTGCTAAATTGCCCTAGTTTGCCAAAAATTACCGTAAAGCGTAATATATTGTGCTCTTCTTATATATTCAATATACAGGGTGATTCAATGGTCATGAGATTAATTTTAAGGGTTGGTATAACTAACTAAAACATACATTTTTTGTATAGGAATTTCTCTCAACAGCCAGGCACAATGCCCACTGATACCCGTCACGTGGCAAGTCCTTTGGTTGACAACCCCGATTTACACTCTATTTTCTCTTACTCTGTGTTTTTCATTTACGTGACTCCACTCGACTCATATGAGGACATCATTGCCATTACGACTGCAAGCGTGCACGAAATATCTGCCATCTTTGGAACTGTTCGCCAATCACTTCTTCGACACCATTAAGCAGTGTATAACAGTGGTTTGTTACCATTCTGAGCATTTATTGTAAACATTGAGTCAAAGAAGCACTTTGCAATGATGTTATAAATAAACAATGCTTTTATTTTCATATCTCATTTTTTTGTGTTCGTATCTCAACGCGTCCTTTCCGATCCTACACTTCTGTACAAAAAATGTCTGATTTAGTAAACAGTACCTACACTAAAAATTTGTCCCATGGCAGTTGAATCACACTCTATGTTGAATAATTATATATATTTCCAAATTAGACATAAATATGCAATCAAACCGATTTTTCGTCAAAAACAGGATTTTGGACCGTAATGTAGTACTTCATTAAAAAACAAGTACAGTTCATTGATTGAACGATAAAGAAACACCCGAAGATAACTATGTAGCCATGAATAGGCCACTAATGATCGTGATTCATCCCTTGACTTGACTAGGAGCTTTAAGATGTATGCTCGCTGATGCTGCTGTATCTCAATTTATCCAAATGCTGTTAAAATACTAGAGATAAGAGAATTGCACAAAAGTGAAAATGAAACATTTATAAAGGAACTACTCTAAAACTCGATGTCAGTGATGGAACAAAAATTAAATTTTTAAAATAAAGTAATCGTTGCACATACTTTCAGGTGACTTAAAGAAAATAAATAAGAAAAAAAAAAAAAAGAAATGTATAAAACGGCAGATCAAATAGACCATAATATTTTAATACTATTGTGTTAAAAAATAAGACCAAGAAGTTTTTAATTTAAATTTTCCGGTCATCTAGTATTTCAATTTTTTTTTTTTTTTTCTTTTTTAAGTTGTTGACACTGTCCTTGACATTTGTGTGAAATTTGACGTCAAAATATTCATTAGTGCTTGAGTTACGAGTGAGTTGAGTGGTCTTTTGAGTTTAGGGAATAGCCAGAAGTAGCACGATGCTAAATCAGGTGAATACGGTGGTTGTGGAACGATATGGGTTTCATTTTTGGTGAAAAAGTCACGAAGAATCAATGCAGTGTGATCTGGCGCATTCAGTGTTTTTGGTACAAATCGCGATTTGACACGTTTGAGGCCCAAAATATCTTTTAAAATGGAATTTTGAAATTCCAACATCATCAGCAAGGTCTCTAATTGTAAATCGACTGTTTGCAAGCACCAAATCTTTAATGTTTTTGACGTGAGCTTCGTTGGTTGAGGTTGAAAGTCTCTTCGTCTTCAACGCGTTCTCTACCTTCTTTGAACTGTTTATACCACTTCTAAACATTTATTTCCGATATAGGAATACTCACCGAATGCCTTCTGCAACGTTCTATACATTTCTGCAAACAAAATTTAACGCAAGCTCTTGCTCAATGAAGTCAGGCATTTCAAAAATCGCCGGAATCAGTTTTAGCGTCTCCCAAAGCCAAGCGTAACAAAAACACTCATGAATATTTTGACGTCAAATTTCACACAGATGTCAAGGACTGTGCCAGTAACCTAAAAAAAGAAAAAAAAATTTTAATTCCATCAGCCCCGGGAAATTTTAAATTGAAAATCTTACTTTCTGGACACAGAAAGGAATTGGATTGGTCTTACTTTTTGGACACAGTAGTATCATCATCAATAGCACGACAGCCCAAGTGGGCCAAAGCCTTCCTTTGAAGAGATTTCCATGCATTTTTCTATGTGACAATGGTCCTCCAATTCTAAACCTTTACTACAGCAAACTCTTTTTCAACTGCGTCTATCCATCGCAACTTGTGTCGTCCTCTTCCTCTTTGTGTCTGCGGCTTTGCTAAAACGAGCTTTTTTTTACAGGGTTTAAATTATTCGTTCTAAATACATGAGCAGCCCAGTTTAATCTACTGATCTTAATAAATTTTTATATCTGGTTCTTTGTAGCATTTTTAAATTTCTGCGTAATATTTTAACGTTTGAATGTTATTTAGAAAATAAAAAGTACAACTAATACTTGAAATAAAAGTGAATAAAAAGGTAATAATCCCCAGAAAGATAAAAATGCGGTACCACATAGCTTACAGGGTTACGAGACTTTTATTAGAGTATGAAGTATCATAATATGCATCCTCTGATATATCCAATATCCAAGAGCAAAAAGTACTTTATATCCGAAAATACTTTGTATTTTGTTTCTTTATTCTACATATTTCACACATTGAAATAAAATGTGTTCTGTTTCCGGAGTTTTGCATGAATTCATCCTCTCCCAGATACAAAAAGTAATAATAATAATTCAAATTTAAAGATTGGGAATGAAATAAAAGCAAGTTACATCTGTATAGATTATTTGGATTGTTAATAGTTTAAATTATCTTACTATGATAATGATTGCATTGTTAATTTTTTTTTTTTATTTGATTCCTTTTCTGATAATATATTACACTTAACTAATAATTTAATGAATTGCATCTAATTTAATTTTTATTGCATTTAATTGTATTGTTAGATTTTTTTTTATATTTAAATCCTTTTCCAATGATATATTACACTTAACTAATAAAATGAATTGCATTGTTAATTGCATTTAATTTAATTTGTATTGTATTTAATTGAATTGCTAGATTTTTATATTTAATTTTTTTTTTCAAGTGATATATTGCAATTAACTAATAATTTAATGAGTTGTATTGTTAATTGTATTTTATTTAATTTTTAATGCATTTAATTGCATTTGTTAGATTTTTATTTAATTCCTATTCCACTGATATATTACATTTAACTAATAATTTAATTAATTGCATTTAATTTAATTTTTATTGCATTTAATTTTATTGTTAGATTTTTTTATATTTAAATCCTTTTCCATTGATATATTACACTTAACTAATAATTTAATGAATTGCATTGTTAATTGCATTTAATTTAATTTTTATTGTATTTAATTGATATATTGCAATTAACTAATAATTTAATGAGTTGTATTGTTAATTGTATTTTATTTAATTTTTAATGCATTTAATTGCATTTGTTAGATTTTTATTTAATTCCTATTCCACTGATATATTACATTTAACTAATAATTTAATTAATTGCATTTAATTTAATTTTTATTGCATTTAATTGTATTGTTAGATTTTTTTATATTTAAATCCTTTTCCATTGATATATTACACTTAACTAATAATTTAATGAATTGCATTGTTAATTGCATTTAATTTAATTTTTATTGTATTTAATTGATATATTGCAATTAACTAATAATTTAATGAGTTGTATTGTTAATTGTATTTTATTTAATTTTTTAATGCATTTAATTGCATTTGTTAGATTTTTATTTAATTCCTATTCCAATGATATATTACATTTAACTAATAATTTAATTAATTGTATATAATTTTTTTATTGCATTTAATTGTATTGTTAGATTTTTTTTATATTTAAATCCTTTTCCATTGATATATTACACTTAACTAATAATTTAATGAATTGCATTGTTAATTGCATTTAATTTAATTTTTATTGTATTTAATTGAATTGCTAGATTTTTACATTTAATTTTTTTTTCAAATGATATATTGCAATTAACTAATAATTTAATGAGTTGTTTTGTTAATTGTATTTTATTTAATTTTTAATGCATTTAATTGCATTTGTTAGATTTTTATTTAATTCCTATTCCACTGATATATTACATTTAACTAATAATTTAATTAATTGCATTTAATTTAATTTTTATTACATTTAATTGCGTTGTTAGATTTTTTTAGTTAATTTCTTTTCCAGTGATATATAGCACTTAACTAATAATTTAATGAAATGCTCAAGTTTCACTTATTAAAGGACATGACAATTTTTTGAAAAAGTATGATCTTTTATTTATGTATTTTTATGTTTTTAATCTACATGAATTGACTTCAAAAAACCAAGTCAATTCGTAGGAGATGAATTACTACTGTGCCCAAAAAGTAAGACCACTTATTATTATTTTTTTTTCAAAAACTCTTTATTTATTCTTCCAAATTTCCACTAATGAACATTTTGACGTGAAATTTCACACAAATTTCAAGGACAGTGCTGGCAATCTACAAAAAAAAAAAAATTGCAATTCCATAAGCCCCGAGAATTTTAAATTGAAAATGGGTCTTACTTTTTGGACGCAGTAGTTTTTTTTGCTTTTTTTAAAAAACATTCTTATCTTAATATGTCCATTGACATCAAATAAATCGCATAATCTTCAACAATTTAAAAAATCATGACAGTTTTAACTTCAGAAAGAGGGATTCTTCAACAAAAAAATTAATGCAATTATCGTTACTTTTTTAAAAGATATTACTACATTTCTTCATTACTACATTAAAAGGATTAATATATCTTACGTAGGATTAATATATCTTACCAAACTTAGATCCACTTACAGCCACGTTAATGGATAATTATTTATTTTAAATTTAGACAGATGCAATTAAGAAGAGAGAGAGAGTGAGAGATAGAGCATTTATCTCCTCCCTTTTATCTCCTAATTTCTCACTTCCATCGTAAAGAGAAACTAGAGATAAACTTTCCCAGGAATGCATTACATGTGTTAAAGACGAGTACGGCTGAGTGATAGGCCGGCTTTTTATCTTCTGTTAGCAAACATTACAAGAGGGGAAAAACCACTATTTCGCTATTCTACAAATGCGTTTCTCCTTTTATTCCAGCTTATTGGCAATCAAATGTAATGCATAAATTCGATTTGGATGCATGTGAATGCGATTAATTGCCAAATGTGGCAACCTTGATATAAAATTGTATTTTGGGAAGAAACATTCTAATTTAGGGGACAAATAATTATTTAGACAACCAAAATATTATTTAAAAGTAAAAAAGAAAAGAAAATGGCAGAAAAAGGGGCCGTTGGGATTTGGCGTCAAAAAAAGTATTTCGCCAAAGTACGCCAAGTAGCTGGTTATGAAAGTAAATAAAGTGAATTACAAACAGTTCCACATTTGGTGACTTATCGCCAGTTGCAGCCAAAAAAAAAAAAAAGCCTCCAAAATCCAAAGGCCCCTATTTTGCGATTTGACCACAAAGAATTCTAAATAAACACTTTTAATTTAAAACGTAATGTTTATCTACAGATATAGAAGTGATAGTATTTTAATTTAGTGTTTAACCTGTTTAACAAGGGGAAACATTTTTATAAATTCATACTTTTTTTCATATCTTACTACTTTCATCTGTTCATACTATTTTCATCTCTTCATATCTTCTTTTTCTAATAGCGTAATTCTTTTCAGAAGATTCAGTTACTCCTAAATAATCATTTTTTAATTATTACTTCAGAATCTAATTATTTTTTACTACTTTATCTGGCATTTCCGTGTAAATAAATGCCAATATTTTTTATGCATCTTGTAAATATTATTTTTCATTGTCAGAATCGCTGTTAAATACATAAATGTATGAGGCTAGCAATAAAAAAATTTTGGAGAAAAACGAACATCTATTATTATATAGAAATAGCGTCGAAAATGATAAATATTGATTTTTATTACAATATTTTAATTAAAATTTCCTTCATATAAATAATTGATTATGTTAATAAGCTTTTATTTTTATTTTTGTGTTCATGAAAAGTGATTTAGTGCACTTAATAACTTTATAATACTAGTAAGATTTTCTTTCTGGTAAGGTTCCATTTTCAGATAAGACTTCTTTTTTGATAAGATTTTCTTTTTTGATGTTTTTTTTTTTAAAGTTTTCTTAAGGTTGAAATAATTTCCTTTTTTGTTTAAATTATGTTAATAAATTTTAATAAATTTTTTTATGTTATGCTAATAAATATAATGAATATTAATACATTTATCAATATTTATTAACTAAATATTTAAAAAATTATTAAATTGATAACTTGCAATAACTTTATAAATAACTTAATCGTTTAGAAAATAATCATTGAACTACAGCCCGCGGGCTAGATTAGACCCACAAACAGCTGTCCCATGACAACTTGCTGCGTATGTCTTGCATACAAAATGCCACTCTGAATTTATATTAAATAACAATCAAATACATTTTTTTCTAGCAGAAAACACCATCATTGTCACATATAAATCCATTCGTATAAATGTCATTGAATATTGCATATTGCTTTTTTTTGCAGACTGGGAATTAAGTCTGTGAGCTTCAATTAACAAAAGACATAAGAAGTACTTATCAGTTAACTTTTATCTGTAAATATATTGATGTCTTCTTTTCTGGCGCAACAGCCGCTTAATGAGCCAAGTAGACCGTCTGTCTATTTGCACATTCCGAAACATCAGATGTTTTCTTATTACTGGGTAGGGTTGCCAGCCCTACTTCCAACGTTCTACAGTCCTATTAAAAAGACCTACTGTTTAAAGTGGATTCTGAACGACTATAAAGCATCCATGGCATCGCCGGATCTCGAACCACAAACTTGGGGAACCGAGCGCCAGATATTCTGCACGTATTCTCTTTAAATTTATTTTTTATTCAAGTACTACTGTGCCCAAAAAGTAAGACCAATTATTTTTTTTTACAAAATCTCTTTATTTATTCTTCCAAATTTATTTCATCCCCTTCAAAGTAATCCCCTCCGGATACAATGCGCTTATGCCAAGGTTTTTTCCAATCCTCAATGCATGCTAAAAAGTCATCGGCAGGAATGGCCTTCAAAGCGCGCGGCGATTCACGTTGAATCTCTCTCCACATCGATTCGAAACGGTGTCCCCGGAGTGGTCTTTTGAATTTAGGGAATAGCCAGAAGTTGCCCGGTGGGAATACGGTTGTTGTGGAACGATATGGGTTTTATTTTTGGCGAAAACGTCACGAAGAATCAATGCAGTGGGAGCAGGTGCATTCAGTGTTTTCGGTACCAATCGAGATTTGACGCGTTTGAAGACCAAAATGGTATTGACAAATCCTTTTGAAATTCCAACATCATCAGCAAGGTCTCTAATAGTAAATCGACGGTTTACAAGCACCAAATCTTTAATTCTTTTGACGTGAGTTTTGTCAGTTGAGGTTGAGGGTCAACCAGAGGGCTCTTTGTCTTCAACGCGTTCTCTGCCTTCTTTGAACTGTTTATACCACTTGTAAAACCTTTCTTTCCGATATAGGAATGCTCACCGAATGCCTTCTGCAACATTCTGTACGTTTCCACAAACAAAATTTAATTCAAGTTCTTGCACAATTAATTCAGACATTTCCAAAATCGCCGTAATCAGTTTTAGCGTCTCGCGAAGCCAAGCGTAACCTAAACACTAATGAATATTTTGACGTGAAATTTCACACAGATTCAAGAATAGTGCCAGCAACATAAAAAAGAAAAAAATAGAAATTCCGTAAGCCGCTGGAATTTTAAATTGAAAATTGGCCTTACTTTTTGGGCACAGTAGTAAGTATCCGTATGAGGTAAAAAAATTCCCCTTGGAAATTTGGTAGCTGATCAAGTTATAACAGTGGAAGACTCAGGATGGTAGAACTTTTAAATTGTTACAATGGAAATAAACCCAGGCAATATTAGCTTGTAATTCAAACTTTTCCAAATTTTTAATACATACATATATATGGCATCATTATAAAAATTTATTTATTTTTGGATTCATAAAGGTACGAGCAACTATTTTAAATTTTAAATTTTAAAAAAAAAAAGCAAATTTCGAAAATTTTCATTCATTATTAAAGACTCTTGATTTTAAAGTACAAAATCTAGGATTTGCAAAAATTAAGTAGCTTTAAGTGGTTGTAGTAAAGTTAAGTAGTATTTATGTTACTGTAAATTTGATATATACGTAATCGCCAGCAATATATAATGCTGATTATGTATAATCACCAATTAATCACATTCATTATACATTTATATTTAACGAAAAAATTTAAAATTAAGGATAACAATCATGCTGTAAATACCTATAAATTATTCATTAAAAAATATTTTCAAAATCGATACTAACAAATGAGGAGATAAGACAGCGGCTCCCAACAATATTTTAATTTCTTTTGTTAAGTAGATTGATAATATTTATATAAGTGCTATAACAAATACCAGCTGTCATGGCTTTAAAGAAGTACAAAACAAAAGCAGCTGAATTTTTAACAATTGCGAGTAGCACTACCCAGGTGATGCATTGAACAATTAATTGTAAGCTAAAACCATTTATTTTGATAATACATGTTGAAATAAAAAAAGAATTCAAAAAGTTCTCCTATACCTTTTAAAAAAAACTATACTACTGTGCCCAATAAGTAAGACCAATTATTATTTTTTTCAAAATCTCTTTATTTATTCTTTCAAATTTATTTCATCGCCGTCAAAATAATCCCCTCCAGTCACAATGCACTTATGCCAATTCTTTTTCCAATCCTCAATGCATGCTGGAAAGTCATCACCAGGGATGGCTTTAAAGGGCGCGGCGATTCACGTTGAATCTCTTCAATCGGCTCAAAACGGTGTCTCCGGGGTGGTCTTTTGAGTTTAGGGAATAGCCAGAAGTCGCACGGTGGTCGCAAAGGTCTCGAAGAATTAATGCAGTGGGAGCTGGCGCATTCAGTGTTTTCGGTACCAAACGAGATGTGACGCATTTGAGACCCAAAATAGAATTGAACGAGCCTTTTGAAATTCCAACACCAGCAGCAATGTCTCCAATTGTAAATCGACGGTTTACAAGCACTAAATCTTTAATTCTTTAGACGTGAGTTTTGTCGGTTGAGGTTGAGGGTCAACCAGAGGGCTCTTTGTCTTCAACGCGTTCTCTGCCTTCTTTGAACTGTTTATACCACTTGTAAACCTTTCTTTCCGATATAGGAATGCTCACCGAATGCCTTCTGTAACATTCTGTACGTTTCCACAAACAAAATTTAACGCAAGTTCTTGCACAATTAATTCAGACATTTCAAAAATCGCCGGAATCCGTTTTAGTGTCTCACAAAGCCAAGCGTCACTCAAACACTAATGAATATTTTGACGTCGAATTTCACGTAGATGTCAAGGACAGTAGCAGCAAATTAAAAAATAAAAATTTAAATTCCGTAAGCCCCGGGAATTTTAGATTGAAAATTGGTCTTACTTTTTGGACGCAGTAGTAGATCATTATAAGGTCAATAAATTTAATAAGAAAAAAATAAGACTAAGTTTACTATACGAGAAATGACTCATATTTATCATATATTCTGCTTTTATTTTAAGTCACCCGATCTATTTAAATTTTATTATCATTACTTAAGATAAAGATCGACACTGATAAATGAGCAGTCGTGTTATCATTAAAAATTATCGCTCTCATCTTGAAGATAGAATAGATTCATGGCTACTTGAAGACAAAAGTAAATAAAAGATAATGAATACTTCTGATGTCCGATGATGTAAACAATGAACGCTTCGAAATAATGAATATCTAAAGATAAAATGCATGCGAAATGAGATGAGTAAGGAAAAATGTATTCTGAAGATAATGAGTTACTTTCTGAAAGATTGTTAAACAAAGAATAATTCTTTTCTTTAATTATTATGAAAGAATTCTTATTTTTATTAATAATATCGCTTACTTAATTTGGAAAATTTTCAGTAAACGATTATCATTTTATAATTACGATAGATGCATATTAATAAAATCATTTCCTTCTTCATTTTTGCAATACAGATTTTGGCGATTGTACAATTTTATGCTGAAGTCACAATTATTTCTCTAGAGATTTTTTTAAAACAAACAATTTGATAATCAAACAAATTATTTTTAAAATTTTTTAAATAAAAATTAAAACTATTTCCAGCGTAAATTACCACAGCAATAATTAAAATAACGATTTTTTTTATTTGGTGTCAATTTTTTATAATTATTTATTCGATAATCATTATAATTATAATTATTTGTTATTATAATTTAAAATAATTAAATTTTTTTAAATAAGTAATTCAATAATGGGACAAATAATTTAGATATTTTTAAATAAAAGTTAAAATTATTTCAAGTGTAAATTACCACAGCAATAATTAAAATAACGATTTGTTATTTGATGTTAATTTTGTGATTATTTATTAGTCATTATAATTATAATTATTTTGTATAATAATTTAAAACAAGTAAATTTTTTAAAACAAACAAATCAATAATGAGAGAAATTATTAATATATTTTTTTAACTAAAAATTAAAATTATTTCAAGCGTAAATTATTTTAACAGCAATAATTGAAATAACAATTTTTCTTATTTGTGTTAATTTTTTATAATTATTAACCTGATAATCCTTATAATTGTAATTATTTATTATTATAATTTAAAATAAATATTTTTAAAACAAACTTCAATAATGAAACAAATTATTTATATATTTTTAAAATAAAAATAAAATTATTTCTAGCTTAAATTACCACAGCAATAATTAAAATAAAGATTTTTTTTTTTTGGTATTAATTTTTTATAATTATTTATTTGATAATCATTATAAGTATAACTATTTATTATTATGATTTAAAACAAATAAATTTAAAACAAACAATTCAATAATGAGATTTAAATATTTTTAAATTTATATAAATTTTAAATAAAAAAATAAAAAATTTTTGATAGTCATTATAATTATAAGTATTTATTATTATCATTTAAAAACAAACAATTCAATAATGAGCAATAATTAAAATAAAAAATAACGATTTTTTAATTGTGTTATTTTTTTATAATTATTAATTTGATAATCATTATAATTATAATTATATATTATTATAATTTCAAACAAATAAATTTTAAAAAACCGTTCAATAATGAAACAAATTATTTATATATTTTTTAAATAAAAATTTAAATTATTTCAAGTGTAAATTTCCATAGCAATATTTAAAACAACGATTTTTTTTATTTAGTGTTAATTTTTTATAATTATAAATTTGATAACCATTATAATTATAATTATTTATTATTATAATTTAAAACAAATTAATTTTTTAAAACAAACAATTCAATAATTAGACAAAATTATTTATATATATGTTTTATATAAAAATTAAAATTATTTTAAGCGTAAATTTTCATAGCAATAATTAAAATAACGAGTTTTTAATTGTTTTATTTTTTTATAATTATAAATTTATAATCATTATAATTATAATTATCTATTATTATAATTTAGAACAAATAAAATTAAAAAAAAACAGTTCAATAATGAAACAAATTATTTATATATTTTTAAATAAAAATTAAAACTATTTCAAGCCTAAATTTCAGTAGCAATATTTAAAATAACGATTTTTTATTTTGTGTTAATTTTTTATAATTATTAATTTTATATTCATTATAATTATAATTATTTAATATTATAATTTAAAACAAATAATTTTTTAAAACCAAACAATTCAATAATGAGAAAATTTTTATATTTAATATTTTTTAAATAAATTTTTTGATTAATTTCCAAAACCATATTTATCAAAAGAACATTGATAATGTCATGATTTTTATAAATTATTTGATAATCATTATAATTAAAGAAAAAAATCAAAATAGTTTGACTGTGAAACAAAGATTAAACAAATTTCCATTATGAGAAAATTCTTTTGGCAGTTTAGTTATTTCCCCTTAAACGTCGTCAGCTGAAAATAGCAATATTTAAAACAACGATTTTTTTTTTTATTTAATTTTTAATTTTTTTATTTAATAATCATTATAATTATAATTATTTATTATTATAATTTAAAACAAATTATTTTTTAAAAACAAACAATTCGATAATGAGACAAATTATTTATATATTTTTATATAAAAATTAAAATTATTTCAAGCCTAAATTTCAGTAGCAATATTTAAAATAACGATTTTTTTTAATTGTGTTAATTTTTTATAATTATTAATTTGATATTCATTATAATTATAATTATTTAATATTATAATTTAAAACAAATAATTTTTTAAAACCAACAATTCAATAATGAGAAAATTTTATTTTAATATTTTTTAAATAAAAATTTAAATTAATTAAAGCGGAAATTAGCACAAAAAAATTAAAATAACGATTTTTTATTGTGTTAATTTTTATAATTATTATAGTTAATCGTTATAATTATAATTATTTATTATTATAATAAAACAAATAAATTTTTAAAATAATGAAACAAAATAAATTTTTAAAAAAATCAATAATGAAACAAATCATTTATATGTTTTTTACTATTTTTTAAATAAAAATTAAAACTATTTCAAGCATAAATTTCCATAGCAATATTTAAAATAACGATTTTTTATTTGGTGTTATTTTTTTTATAATTATTTATTTGATAATTATTATAATTATAATTATTTATTATACTTTTTAATAATTATTATTTGATAATTATTTATTTTATAATTTCGCAAAGTATTCAAAAATAAACAACTTTAATAAAATACTGATATTCGAATATTTACATGCAGCAATTATATAAAATTTTGCTCATTTTATTTACACTTTCAATAATTCCATTTTTATTTTTTTTATTGATTAATTTAAAACCATATTTATTAAAAGAATATTGATAATGCATAAGTAGCAAATCACAGAATGCTCTAATTAAAGAAAAAAGGCCATTAAAATAGTTTGACTGTGAGATAAGATTAAGCAACATTTCCATTATGAGAAAATTCTTTTGGCAGTTTAGTTATTTCCCTTAAACGTCGTCAGCTGAGAATGAAATTGAAGATGTTCCTATCAGCTGAGTCGTAGTAAACGATAACGTGTTTTGGTGAGTCATACTGAATGCAGCCTTTGTGATTGCATCAGTCAATGAATTCCTAAAAAAGGAATTCGGTACTTGCAGAACTGTTATGTTCGTTAATAGATAGGTATTCGTTGTTTTTTTTTTATGCTCATAATAATCGATATCTGAATTAGTTGCTTAATGGAAAATGGATTATGATTGTTCGATGCTGATGACTTCACCATTTCATGGAAATAGATTGGAATGTTTATTTCTTTAATTAAAATGACTTTGATTAAAAGCATTTTCTGTTGAATTATCTTTATATAGAGAATTCTTCTGCACGTGTGTTTGTCACTGAACTCCTAAACGGCTGGACCGATTTTAATGAAATTTTTGTGTGTGTTTGACAAAATATGGAGAATGTTTTTATGCTATCCCTTTTGTTGTAAGTAGCCACCAGAGGGTGTTGCAGTATATCACCTTCTATACCGTTCATCCAATCGGTATTAAAATTGGTAAAAATATGTTTTCGAGTATGCAAAATAGGTTTGTGCTATCCACTTTATTGTTATTTGCCACCAAATGGTGTTACAGCATTTCATCTTATATACCGTTCAAACGATGTCCATGGTAAAAATTATATATTGGGACATGAAGAATATAATCGCGATATGTAATTTTCTAAAATGCATTTTTGGCAGGACAACGTATGCGGGGTTCTGCTAGTTGACTATAAATTAGTGAGTTTTTGCATACCGTATTTTTATAATACGCTATTTTTTTCTCTCTAGCGCGCATGCTCATAGGAAATTGTGCATGCTTATCTGTAATAATGTTTCCTATCAGCATGCGCGCTAGGGAGAAAAAAATACCGTATTATAAAATGCGGTATGCAAAAACTCCATTATTTCTGATTTGGCATTAGTACGCAGAGATCAACGATAATATGTTTTGGTGAGCCACGTTGAATGTATAAATATGTGATTGCATCAGTCAATGAATCCCTAAAAGAAATTCAGTACTTGCAGAACTGTTATGTTCGTTAGTAGATAGATGTTGGTTTTTCTACATGCTCATAATAATCGACATCTGAATTAGTTGCTTAATGGAAATGGATTATGATTGTTCGATGCTGATGATTTCACCATTTCATGGAAATAGATTGGGATGTTTATTTCTTTAATTAAAATGACTTTGATCAAAAGCATTTTCTGTTGAATTATCTTTATATATAGAATTCGTCCGTACGTGTGTTTGTCACTGAACTCCTAAACGGCTGGACCGATTTTGATGAAATTTTGTGTGTATGTTTGAGTAGGTCCCTGGATGGTTTAAATTCCCTTTTGTGCCCAGTAGGTGGCGCTGTAATCAACATAATTCTTCTGTATGTAAACGGCTTGAACGATTTTGATGAAATTTTTCATGTGTGTTTGACAAAATATGGAAAATGATTTCATGACATTCCCTTTGTTGTAAGTTACCACCAGATAGTGCTGCAATATATCAACTTCTATACTGTTCAACCAATCGCTATAAAAATTGGTAATAATACAGTATTCGAGTATGGAAAACATGTTAGCGCTATCCACTTTATTGTTGCTTGCCACCAAAAGGTGCTGTAGTATTTCATCTTGAATACCGTTCAAACGATACCCATGAAAATTATATATTGGAACATGGAGAATTATATATTGGACATTCGCGATATGTAATTTTTTACAATGCATTTTTTTTTTTTTTTTTTTTTTTTGGACAACGTATGCCGTGTTCTGATGGTCAACTATACATTGTTTCTGATTTGGCATTTATACCCAGAGATCAACGCTAATATGTTTTCGTAAGTCACGTCGAATGCAGCCTTTGTGATTGCATCAGTCAATGAATCCATAACAAGTAATAAAAAAAAAAAAATTTAAAATTCAATTCATACTTTTTATCACTATATTGCAGAAAGTCCATTATAAATAATTTTTATCGGGGACTGAATGGCCGAGTGGCTAGCGTTCTGGCGCTCGGTACCACAGGTTTCGGGTTCGAGTCCCGGCGGTGCCATGGATGTTTGTAGTGGTTCGGAATCCACTTTAAACTGTAGGTCCCGGTCTAATAGGATCGTAGAGCGTTGCGAGGGCATTGTTACTCCGCGTCCGTGGCTTATCTTCAAACTACACGCACCCCCTGGGTCATGCAAAGTGAGTACGTCTGTGCAGCGCTTGCCTTAAGGCATCCAAGACCAAGCTGTCTAAGTGTTTGCCAGCTGCATTAGAAAGAAAAATAATAATTTTTATTCATTCATAAAAAATTTCAATCCAAATTATTAAATAGCAAGTGATATAAAAAAAAATTTTAAAATCAATTCCTACTTTTTTCATTCTATTGCAGAAAGTCCTTTATAAATAATTTTTATTCATTTTTTTAAAGTTTATTTGGCGCCCTCTATTGGTAGATATATGCAACTTAAATCTTTAAAAAACTAAAATTAATGAATTAAATTTAATTACTGAATTAATATTTGAAAAAACTGTATTCACATCCAGTGTCATCCACTGCACGTTCAAAAAAATGTACTTGAACTTGAGTGGATGAATAAAAAGTATTTTATGAGCGATTGAAAATTTGAACAAGATATATATAGGGAGAATGTGAGCTAATAGAAGGAATTAAAAAAAGGAATTCAGTACTTGCGGAACTGTTATGTTAGTTAGTATATGTTTGTTTTTCTATATACTGATATTAACCAACATCTGAATTCGTTGCTTAATGGAAAAAGGATTATGATTGTCCGATTCTGATGACTTCACCATTTCAGAGAAACAGACTTGCACGTTTATTTATTTAATTAAAATGACTTTGATTAAAAAAAAGCATTTTCTGTTGAATTATTGACTATAAATTATTTCTGATTTGGTATTAGTACGCAGTGATCACCTCACGAATAATATTTGTATTTAATTAGTTTTATCATTAAAAACACCTACTATATATGGGTCTGCAAATATCTCCATCTCTCTATACAAAAGATCGCTTACAAACTTTAGAGGCTGATCTGTCAGACCCTGAAGAACAATTTTGAGCAGGAAGTTGTGTCCAAAAAAGTCAAACCGTCACAGCAAACACGATCGACATGCAATGAAAGGAAATCGATAACGATGCTAACAGGACATTATTTACAAAAGTAAACTCATTGTTCGTACAAAAACAAAACAATAATGATTGCATCAGAGAAGATGTTCAAGTTTCTTTCCAGCCACCCCTAAAACAGGAGCAGAGAATGACTGACACGTTCAAACTGGGCAGGTGTGATACGAATTCCAGCTGCCCCTTCCACGATTCTGCTTAAGAATTCAGAATCCATTGTTAAAGTACCTCTCCATAGAGTAGTAATAAAATAGAACCCTCTCCCTATTCTAAAGGAAAGTAAAGTTGGCGCCAATATCTTCCTTCCTTTTATACTAGAGTTGGCGCTGTATCGCCGCTTGGCTTCTTTGCTCAATGCACATTTATTTAGGAAGGTAAATATGTTATGAAGCGATTCTGAAAAATTCAGAGAAATTCTCCTTCTCTGGTCATATATGTACATAACTAGAGATAAATAAATACAGAAAATACATGTTATTTTTGTTTACAATTATGCTAATTTCGTATGAAATACAGTACAACGTTACAAAAAGTTCATATCAATTAATATTTTTTTAATCATTTCAGAGTGGAAAATATAAAAGAAAATTTATTAATAGAACATAAATGCCATATATTTAGTAAAATTAAATTTACATTTGTTTACAGCAAAAAAGAAATTTCTTTTGAAGATTTTTGCATGACAATAGAAATCGCCCAGCTATCGTCACATACTACTGTGTCCAAAAAGTAAGACCAATTTTTAATTTAAAATTCCCGGTGCGTATGGAATTTCAATTTTTTTTTCTTCTTCTTCTTTTTTAGGTTGCTGGCATTGTCCGTGACTTCTGTGTGAAATTTGACGTCAAAATATTCATTAGTGTTTGAGTTACGCTTGGTTTTGTGAAACGCTAAAATTGATTGCGGTGATTTTTGAAATGGACAAATTCATTGAGCAAAGAATTGGCATTAAAAACGTATAGAATGTTGAAGAAGGCATTCGATGAGCATTCCTATATCGGAAAGAAATGTTTAGAAGTGGTATAAACAGTTCAAAAAGGCAAAGAACGCGTTGAAGACGAAGAGCCCTTTGGTCGACTATCCACCTCAACCGACGAAACTCACGTCCAAAAATTAAAGATTTGGTGCTTGCAAACAGTCGATTTACAATTAGAGACCTTGCTGATGATGTTGGAATTTCAAAAGGATTGGTCAATTTCAGTTCGGGCCTCAACGTGTCAAATCTCGATTGGTACCGAAAACACTGAATGCACCTGCTCCCACTGCATTGATTCTTCATGACTTTTTACCAAAAATGAAACCCATATCGTTCCACAACCACTGTATTCACACCATACTACTTCTAACTATTTCCAAATCACAAAAGATCACTCCTGGGACACCGTTTTGAGTCGATTGAAGAGATTCAACGTGAATCGCCGCGCGCTCACGCCGCCTGATGGCCGACCGAGCTTTCTGTCTCTCGGTGCCACAAGTTTCCGGTTCGAGTCCCGGTGGTGCCATGGATACTTGTAATGGTTCGGAATCCACTTTAAGCAGTAAGTTCCTATCTGTAAGAGCGTTGGCCGAAGGGTTGACAAACCTACCACTTAAAAAAGTTAGTGTGACATAGCCAAGTCAGAGTTTTACCTACTGATGTTTTCTCACAACAGAAGTTGCCCCCTCTCATTTCCATAAGACTTCACTGGACTTGGTCTCTTGATGTTGCTACAAAACCCTGAAATACATACCTAAAACTAATTGTAAAGAAATGCAGTATATTTCTCAGTACAAAATAATCTCTGTTATCTAAGTAAACAAGATGACCAGACACTACGTCATTCCTGACAGCGGTGATTGTAAAGTCACGTGAGGAATATGTTTGCCCTGAACTGGCAACCGCGATGTGCGCTCTATTTTATACTAACCTATGATCCCCATAAGATAAATCGGGAACTCGAGATCTAAGCGATTGATGGGTCTTCATCAATCCAGCAATAAGAATAGGTATTAAAGCAATCCAGCATACACATTGCTGCTGCAATGTGCTAACATAATAACATGCTGAGAACAGCTAAGTACATTACTTCGTGGGTACCCTGCCATCACACATGCATGTTGCACATGTTCTGCATGTCTTACATTGAAAAAGTCGTATTGAAAAAATTCAAGATGGAAATTCGGGTTGCGCAAAACATTCAGTCAAATACTAACATGCGACTTATTCAATTCCTTCTATTAGCTCACACTCTCCCTATATATATCTTGTTCAAATTTTCAATCGTTCATAAAATACTTTGCATTCATCCACTCAAGTTCAAATTTTTTTTTTTTTTTTTTTAGTGGGTGACACTGAATGTTAATACAGTTTTTTCAAATATTAATTCATTCATTATATTTAATGAATTAATTTTAGGTTTTTACATTTAAGTTGCATCTATCTACCAATAGATGGCGCCAGATAAACTTCAAAAAATGAATGAAAATTAGTTATAATGGACTTTCTGCAATAGAGTGAAAAAAAAAGTAGGAATTGACTTTAAAAAGCTTTTTTTTTTTCATATTACTTGTTTTAATTGATTATTTATTTTTTATTTATTTTTTTTTTTTTTTTTTTCATATTCTTCAGTCTGGCTCGCTGAATTTCTAGTAATAAAAAAATAAATAAAATCAAATAAAAAAATTATATGTTTTTTTTTTTTTTTTTTATTCCTCCGATTTTACAAAGTAACTCCTGAATTGATAAAACCTATATTTATGTTTCATTTAAATTAACTCTCACATTATCTGATTTCAATTAATTTTAACAATAATTATAAACAACAAAATTCATTAAATAAAAATTATTTTGAAAACCTGCACTTACTAGCTTTGATGTAGTCCGATATGTTACTTTGTTATAAGTACTATTTCAGATAATTCTCTCTAATCCAGTTTAAATTTTCATTTCAGATACTATAGGAAAGACTAAAAAATGTCTCTGTTTTTATTGCAATGCTTGAATAATACGAATGAAATTACTGAATTAAGAAACATGGGGTAATCACAATTTACAATATAATCAGAGAAAGGATTACTTAAAAAAAAAAAATAGAATAAATACACTTGATGACAAAAAATTTAAGTTAAGTAATGAAAATCAGTGCAAAAAAAAAAATATATATATATATATTTTCTATCAATAAGGATTCGCCATTTTTTCTCAAAAGATTGCTTTATTTTTAAGTATCACGTACGTTAACTAAATGGCTGATCTGGAATAAAGTTTTTATTTATTTATTTTTTTTTTTTCTGCTGTGAGAATTCTTTTATCTCATGTTCGTGAGAAATAATTGGTCGACTGATCAAAAGAGGAACTCGCCACTATTTATCTTTTAAACGGAACACAGCAAACGATATTTTTTTTGTTCTGAATTTAACAATGGCGCCTTTAAAAGGATGAATAATTCTTCAAAATGAGTACTTTTTTTTAGAAGCTCAATTTTTTTTTTTTTTTTTTTTTTTTTTTTTAATTTTTGTGCAGATTTCGTGATAATAAATTTTAAATGTTTTATTTAAAGCAATGTTTTGATATTTTTTATTAATCAGTCTTTTCGTGCATTACAAAACAAAAAACACGTGACTTCCAGAAGTAAGTGCTTGTAGCATTTTTCTCACGGGAAGTTGTTGAGAGTTGTGACATTTCCTTCCCAAAGAGAGGAATGTATATTATTTGATAAGTACATAATAACAACCTATCAATCAAATCTGATAGCATATAAGCAGTATCGTGGATATTTATATTACAGGCAGTTACTGTTTTGTACTCATGAGAACAACCTGTCACTCAAATCTGATAGTAGATATTCTGTGTGATGGATAATGATACCTCACGAAATGAGCGATTGTGTGTGCGATCTTCACAGGTTGAAGCAATTACAGGTGGAATATGAACTACGCCATGAGTTGTTCCATAGTGATGGGGGATAAACCATGGTAGGGAGAAAATGTTTACTCCAGTGAGAAGTGAAAGAAGCTGAACCCCCTCCCTCTTGAAGAATTTTTTTTTAAAGGGAGGTTTTTGTGGGAGAAGAAAGGAGAGAGTTCTACGAAGAAGTTCTTCTTCTCCTTTTCTCTGAAATGACAGAAGAGGTCGGAGTTTCCGCCTGTTTCCAAAATGAGCCCCTTGTGGTTTCGTGTGTCACGCCGTGTGATAATTAAGGACTGTCGCAGACAACGTGTTTTTGAAATTCGACACACACTCGAGAACCCTGAATTTTTCCGACTTTGCAGTGAACTGTACTTGTGCTCAAATTTATATTTTTAATTTTAATTTTAATTTTTTTTTAATGTAATAACCCAGAATTCTGTATATATATATATATATATATATGGTGTTTGTAAAGGAAAATTAAAGTGTTCCCATGGTCCTGAAAGTGGCTCTTCTCTTGAAGCCGTTATAGATCTAGTATGATCCAAGACATTACATGCTAAACGAAACTTATTAGAAAAAATGATTAAAAATTTAGAAAATATGTAAATATAAACTAGACGAAAAGAATTGAAGAAACAGCATTATGAAACTATCAGAAAATTAAAGAATTACACAATGTTTCCAGAACTTATTAGAATAAATGTTTAGAATATATAAAAAATATAGAAGATAAAAAAAACGATATGCAATATTATCAAATTATTTAGTAGCAAACAAAAATTATTAGAACAAACATTAACATTATATTGACTTTTGTGATGTGCTTTTATCGTATTTTTCTATATTTTAATTTTTTTTCAAAAAAGAACATTAAATCAATATTTAAAAGAATTACTTATATAATTTTTATTTAGAACGAAATAATAATAACATAAAAAAATTCTTTTTACACGCAAAATATAGATATTGCCTCGGAGAAAGTGTGTCAGCGATGTCCTGGACCATTTTCAACAGTTCTTATTGGTTAATTTTTTTTTAAAAATTTCTTTCTCGAGTTATTCTTATTGGTTTATTTAAACTATTTTTCATGCGCTTCTTTTTAAATCGTTTTGAATTCTACAGTTTTTTTTTTTTTTTAATTTATTTCATGTACTTTTCATTTTATTTATTTTTCAATTCCTTCCATTAGCTCACACTCTCCCTATATATATCTTGTTTAAATTTTCAATAGTTAATAAAATACTTTTTATTCATCCACACATGTTCAAATACATTTTTCGAACTTGTAGTGGAAGACACCTGATGTTAATACAGTTTTTCAAATATTAATTCATTCATTAAATTTAATTCCTTCATTTTTAGTTTTTTTTTACATTTAAGTTGCATATATCTACCAATAGATGTCTCAGATAAACTTTTAAAAATGAGTGAAAATTATTTATAAAGGACTTTTTGCAATAGAGTGAAAAAAAAAGTAGAATTGACTTAAATTTTTTTATATATTACTTGTTTTAACTTCTTTCACACGCTTTTTATTGCATTTCTTTCACATGCTTTTTATTACATTTATTTCACGTGTATTTTCATAAAAATCGTTTAGAATTCTATTTTCAATATTTAAAAATTTCTTTCACTTTTTATGTATAATATATATATATATAAACGTTTGGAATTCTACAGTATTTTTTTCAAATGATTTTTTATAAAATCTTTTGGATTCTACAGTATTTTATTATTATTTTTTTTTTTTAATTTTTTCACGTAATTTTATAAAATCAATTGAATTCTATAATTTTTTATTTTTTATTCAATCAGTTTCTTTTTTCAGTTTTGAACGGTAACTGACAAACATAACTGATTGCCTGAATATGATTTATTGACACTTTTTCTTCCTTTGTTTGTTTAAAATTGTTGTTATGCGTTTTGCTCTTGCATTAAATTCTAAATTTTATGTTTGACCTGCTTGTCGGTTCAATCGATTGATTTTTTTTTTTTTTTATTTCGTGTGTTTTTCTGCAAATTCACTTAATGCATCTCCTTTACGAATAATTTAATGATCATCATTTTCTTAAAATAATAAATTTCCATATCTCCTGAATTGATTTTTATTGTTGTTATTTATTATACTTTTTGTAAAGTTTTAGGTGTGTATAGTCTGAACGCCCACAGAGTGAAAAATTGGCCAGTCAGAAAAAATTCAAAAAGAGAGGTGTTATAGGAGGGGAAATATCATATAGGAGGGAATTTAATTTCCATAAAAGAATTTAATTTTTAATAATCCAAATTTTGAATTTTTCTTTATTAAAAGAATATCAGAAGGAAAAAAATTCTAAGCTAACTGTTATAAATTTTTTATTTCAAAGCAGCTTTGCGCCTGTCTATTTGGCTAGCACCCTAATAAGTAATCGAGTCGTATGTTTACGCTGTTAAACCGGATGTTTACCATTCCATACTACCCGTGTTCGGACTATGTGTATATTATCAGCTAAATTTCATCAGATTTTCCAAACCACAAAATTTTGAAATCGTGAAAAAAAATATTTTTCTACGAATTAAGAATTTTCGATAAGACAATGTTTAACAAAACCCTGATAATGAAAGTATGATATATTAGAAAGAATATTTTGCGCTTTCTATAAAAAAAAAAAAAAAAAAAAAATCGCTGTAATCTTATTTTTCAGCAAGCTATTGCTTGATTTTTATAAAGGAAAGCTTTTGCATAATCTTCTGTTTTTTTCTATGGGATTCATTTACAGTAATATAAATTTTAATTATAGATGTACAACATTTAAAAGAATTACTCGATTTTTAGTAAAGTAACTGAAATTTTAAAGAAATCACTTTCATTGACAGATTAAGAAAAGATCCGACTCGTAGAACAGTGCTACAATACGCAGCTAGGGAGAACTCAAGTTCGCTCGAATCTACTCATGGCGTTCGTTGCAGTTACTGCTTCCAGAAACGAGAAGACTCGATGGTGATTCTGACGATGTATGTAAGGCATCTCGCGTCGATAGTCAGACTACAAATACAGAGTCAGTCAACCTAAAAGCGTTTTCATAAGGCATATCTCACCCCAGCACCCATCAGTGGGCTGTTCGTGATGTGCATGGGGCCACAGATATTACACCCCCCATTTCTATTTGGTAAGGGGCTACATGGTTCTAGGTACGGGGGTGAAGTGTGGAAAAAAGACAAATACTGTTCATTGCAGTCACTGCTTTCAGAAACGAGGAGAATCTATGTTAATCGTTACAGCATTTATAGTGCCTCCGAAGTCTACTATACGGTATGCAAATATTTTCGTTGCTGTCTTCAATGTTTCTCTTGTTGTGATACGTATTAGCGTTTACGTTTTCTTTCTACTCAGACAGAGCTCTATTTATATTTTTATTAATAATTTTTTATTAATCTTATTTATTTATCATATTTTTAATTTTTTTTTTTTTTAATTTTACTTATAAATTTCATCTATTTTAGTGTATTTTAAATGCGGTAATTTATTTTAAGTATTGTTTTCTTTCGTTAATTGTCAAGGATATTTTTTTCAATTGTAAATATTTACGTGAGGACAAAAAAAAAGTGGAAAAATTTTTGAATTTTGTTAAGAAAATAGTCTGTTATTAAGCTAAATAACGAAGGTTTTAGAGAGTTTAAAATTTCGAAGAGGAGAATTACAGAGTGTTGATTGTATAAAGAACTGTATTTTTAGTAAGCATTTGGATTTCTAAACTAGTGGCATCGTACTTCCTTGGTGCCAATAAAACAAAACTTTATGAATTTATAAACAGTGTTGTACGCCTTTTTAAGCGTTTTTGGAGGAGCTACCTGTCATGTAACTTTGGGGTATTAGTGCACAATAACCTATCTTTAATACGGCATTCGATAGTTCTGCACATTCTATAATCCGGCACAGATCGAGCCCTAGCTTTCGTATTTTTTTCTCTATGAATTTCAGCATTAGTTGACAATGACATTCAACATTCAACATGCACATGCTTTAATCGTTTAAATTTTTATCTGGTATGCTTTATATTTGATATCCCCAATTAAAGCTATATTGTCATTCATCCGGTTCAGTTGTGGTCCTGATGGTGTCGTATTGAAGAACGGTTGTGGTATTGAATATGTACTGCATTCTTTTTCTATGAGCATAACAAAAAGAGGTTAAAGAGAAGTTGCTGTATTAGAAATGTGTTCCTATTCTATGAGCACAACAAAGATAGGTTGTTGTATTAGGAATGTGTAAAAACTTTCAATGATTAAATCTATATAATGTTTGCATATTCTTAAAATATCTAAACTATAAAATGAATACATCTAAATAAATAGTTACATAAAATAAATAAAAATTAATAAATCATTAATAAATAAATTATTAATTGTACTTCCCTTATTTGAATTTACTAATTTCTGGTAACTTTCCTAATTCGTCAATACCTTTTAATTTCATAAAATTTGTCGACCATGTAAATTTTTTAAATATTCTTTTTTTCATTTGATGTGTAATTTATCAAATCCTGTAGTATGTTAGTGTAATTTGAACTGTTCTGTTTTTATGTAACAATTTATTCAATAAATTTGAATTCGGCGAATATTGGAATGATCATGAAATTCAATCACTACATGTAACAAAAATTTCTATCCATACAAACATTTTAAGATTAGATATAAACGAACTACCTTTGGAAAAAAAAAATTTATTTTGGATTGAAATGAATATTAAATTTTTATAAATAAAATGTAGAATTTTTTTTTTTTTTTTTTTTTTACCCATAAAATATATGGGTATTGTTTCGGGGAGAGTGGGTCAGCGATGTCCTGGACCACTTTTAATGTTACTTATTGGTTTACTAATTTTTTATTTTCTTTCATGAGCTGTTTGACATAAATGCTTTTTTACAAAATCGTTTGGAAGTCTATAGTGAAAAAGCATGCGAAAGAAATTAAAAAAAAACAAGTAATATAAAAACAATTTTTTTAAAGTGAATTCCCACTTTTTTTCACTCTATTGCAGAAAGTCCTTATAAATAATTTAAATTCATTTTTTTAAGTTTATCTGCCGCCATCTATTGGTAGATATATGCAACTTAAATCTAAAAAAAATCTAAAATTAATTAATTTAATTTAATTACTGAATTAATATTTGAAAAAACTGTATTAACATCCAGTGTCATCCACAACAAGTTCAAAAAAATGTATTTGAACTTGAGTGGATGAATAAAAGTGTTTTATGAACGATTGAAAATTTGAACAAGATATATATAAGAGTGTGAGCTAATAGAAGAAATTGAATAAATAATTTTTTTTTTTTTTTAATTTCTTTCATGCTTTTTATTACATTTCTTCCAAGTGCTTTTTCGTAAATCGTTTGGAATTCTAGTTTTCAATTTTTTTTTTTTTTTAAACTTGCTTTTTTTTTTTTTTTTTTTTTATATATATATAAAAATATATTTTTTTTTTATTTCTTTCAACTGATTTTTTATAAAATTATTTTGAATTCTACAGTATTTTATTAATTTTTTAAAAAAATTTCCCATGGTTTTTTTTATAAAATCGTTTGGAAATCTACAGTTTTTTTTTTTTTTTTATTTTCTTTCACGTGATTTTATAAAATCGTTTTGGATTTTTACAAGGTTTTTTTATATTTTTTATTTAATCTGTTTTATTTTTTTCAATTCTGAACGATAACTGACGAAGATAATTTATTACCTGAATATGATTTATGGATACTTTTTTCAATTCCTTCTATTAGCTCACACTCTCCCTATATATATCTTGTTCAAATTTTCAATCGTTCATAAAATGCTTTTTATTCATCCACTCGAGTTCGAATACATTTTTTTTTTTTTAACTTGTAGTGGATGACACTGGATGTTAATACAGTTTCTTCAAATATTAATTCAGTAATTAAATTAAATTAATTAATTTTAGTTTTTTTTTCAGATTTAAGTTGCATATATCTACCAATAGATGGCGCCAGATAAACATGAATGAAAATTATTTATAAAAGGCCTTTCTGCAGTATAATGAAAAAGTTGGAATTGACTTAAAAATTTTTTTTTTATATTACTTGTTTAAGTTTGAACGATAACTGGTGAACATGATTTATTGCCTGCGTATGATTTATTGATACTTTTTCTTTCTTTGTTTAAAATTGTTATTATGCATTTTGTTCTTGCATTAAAT
Source organism: Caerostris extrusa (assembly GCA_021605095.1). Lineage (NCBI taxonomy): Eukaryota > Metazoa > Arthropoda > Arachnida > Araneae > Araneidae > Caerostris > Caerostris extrusa. Next base: position 117,378 of record BPLR01003495.1, read on the forward strand.
TTTAAATTTTAAGGGTAACCGGCACATCGGTTCTGTCGAATAAATTTATATACATATATATTCCTTCTTCAATTACTTTTGTTTTACAATCAGTTACCTGTTCAATGAATATAACGTTAAAATTATTTACATTGCAATATTATTGCGCAAAATAAAATATTATAATTTCTGATAAACAAGCTCTTTATTTTCAATTGTTGAGAGATTTTTATAAAAGTTCTCTAACAATAAATTAATATTTTTTTTCTCATGTAATATTAGAAAATTTTGTTAATCTTTAATCACGTCCACACAAAAGTAGAAGTTTCAATCGTCGAACATCAAAGAGATAAACTGCAATTTAGACTTAGATAGAAAATTGCGTTTCATTTTATATCACTCAGAAGAGAAGAATTATCGCTCAACCTGGTGTCGATTTTGTGTTAGCACTTACGGGGACGGCTGTAGACGGAATTAACGAGGTTTGTTTTTCTGTTTTCTAACTGCAACTCAGGAGAACAAACACATTCTGCCAAATATTTTAAATTCCTGACTGGACTTCAGGAGCACAATTTCCAATTTGTCAACTTCAAATCCCCTTCCTACAGCAACCTCTATTTGTCCCTGGTCGAATCCATTTTGGCCAGGGCTACACAGAAAATATCTTATCTTTCCTTCCGTCTTGCTGTGAACTACCTCGCCTTTATTCTGAAGAAAGAGAGGGAAGGAGTGGGTATGAAACAATTTAAAGAATTTCCTTTGCCACCATTTGAAAATTGGAATGCCAACCTCGAGGCACGATTTCAAACATTCCCAAACACGTGTGTAAAATGTTTTAGTAGGCTTAACCGTTTAAAAAAATCAAGCTGCTTTAATTAATGATTTCTTCTCAAATAACGAAATAATTACTATTAATATTAATTAATAAATAATAAATGCAGTAGAACCTCTGTAAGTCGAACTTCAAGGAGACGCCAAATAATTCGAGTTATAGAGTTTTCGACTTATGGAGGATTTCGACTTACGTGGATTTTGTAATGAAATATTCGACTTGTAGAGGTTTAGATTCTTTCTAACTTATTTTGAGTTAGAGAGGTATAATAAATAAAAATTCAAGTTACAGAGGTAATAAACATATTTATTTACAGCTTAAAGGTTATATTGTGTAGTACAATAAAAAATCAAAATAATTTCGAAACAACCTTAAAATTAAAAATATTATGTATTAAAAATCAGTTATTTATTATCATTTTTTTTTTTTTTTTTTTTTTTTTTTTTTTTTTTTGTTTAGACAAGTCGATCGTTCTCTATCTATAGCATTATCTAAGTTATAAAGAGCAGAAAATTATTTTTTTTTCCGAGTTGCTAGTTTGCTGTATCAAATTTTAAACATTACGTAAAACATTTAATGCTGTTCTTGCCTCTTTGATGGAAATCCATGGAGAGCATGTTATATTATTGGAGTCTTGTAAAATCCAACATTGCTAATGTTCGAGATACAGAGGTCCAAATATTTTTTTCGACTTATGGAGGAAAATATATACCAAAATGGCTTGTGGGGATTGACTAATTATTTCTACATATAGAGGGTTGAAATTTCGAGTAATGAAAGTTTAGGGGCTTGAAGGGATGGGATCAAATTTTTTTTTCGAGTTTTGGAGGTTTTCGACTTATCGAGGTTCGACTTAAAGAGGTTCTACCGTACATATTATTATATTAGAGTTTTTGCATACCGTATTTTTATAATACGGTATTTTTTTCTCCCTAGCGCGCATGCTTATAGGAAATTGAGCATGCTTTATCTGTAATAATGTTTCCTATGAGCATGCGCGGTAGGGAAAAAAAATAACGTATTATAAAAATACAGTATGCAAATACGCTCTATTAACTCTTTAACTCCTAGCATTCGTGTATTAATACATCCCTAAATCACTATATTCAATAAAAATTTACCTATATACCATCATAAAATTGATGAGCATTATTAGTTTATTAAAACAACCGAGAACGGGCAACTGGCGTACAGATTACGGAGTGATAATGAGGATAGACCCCTTAACTTCTTCATCTTAATTCATATATATATTTACAATTATAATTGGCTGCTTAAAGTTAGTAGGTGATAAAAAGTAAAGTTTCCGAAAATTAAAAATGGTACTCTAAAAAATACTAAAAATAGATAAAAGTAAGATAAAAAAATAAAAAAGTTAAAATTAAAATTAAAAAAATAACCATTCAATACAAATCATTGTTAGAGTTTATTTGCACATAATTTGTAATTGTTTTTCCTATACTGGATATAATAATTGTGTTCATTTAATATAAAATATTTTAACTAAAAAAAATTGTAAGAAGTGTCTGACATTTTATAATGACAAAAAAAAAAAAAAAAAATTATTTGATCCACTTTTTTTTTCAATTCCCACTATTAGTTCACACCCTCCGTGTATATATCTTGTTCAAATTTTCAATCGTTCATAAAATACTTTTTATTCATCCACTCAAGTTCAAATACATTTTTTTGAACTTGTACTGGATGACACTTGATGTTAATACAGTTTTTTCAAATATTAATTCATACATTAAATTTAATTAATTAATTTTAGTTTTTTTTAGATTTAAGTGGCATGGATCTAATAATAGATGGCGCCAGCTGTAAGAGAAGAATTTCAACTTTATTCGTAAAGGACTTTTCTGCAATGTTGTGAAAAAAAAAAAAATAGGAACTGACTTTAAAAAAAAAAAATTTATATTATTTGTTTTTCCATTGTTTAGAGATTTTGAAACTGAATGAGCAAATTTCACATCAAAATTAAATTCTTAAACATTTTAACAAACGATTTTGTTTTTGTTTTTTCAGCTGCCAATCAGTTTATTACAAACGATACCAGAAAGAAGATTTTTCTGTACTGTTAAAAAGATTTATCTGTAGTTATCGAATTGGTTTTATTTGAATTAATTTATCGAAGTAAGTAAGCCAAGCTTTTCTGTCTTAATTTTTGTTATTGTTGTTTTATTAAAAAAAAAAAAAAAAAGAATCATCACAGAATTACTCGGAATATAACAATGATGATGAGATCTCAATCTTCATTCTTTGTTAATTAGTTTATGATTAAGAAAATTAATTATGCAATCTAATTACGTATTTCGTATGGAATGAGTAAAAATATACTTCTTGAGAAACATAAAAAAAAGGATTATGAAATTATGAATGAAAATGGTTGTCTAAGACCTGATGAAAGAATCACACGAAATCTTCTACATATCTTGCGTGAATTACATATATTTTTATAAACTTTACGAGTATTTTTTTTTTTTCAATTTAATTGTTTAATCATTGCTAAATAATTTTTAAAAAAACAACAACAAAATTTCAAAAGGAACTTTTTAAGTATATAAAATTGTTGATTTCTCATATACAAATCGAGCTTTTATTTAATTCCTTCTATTAGCTCACACTCTCCCTATATATATCTTGTTCAAATTTTCAATCGTTCATAAAATACTTTTTATTCATCCACTCCAGTTCAAATACATTTTTTTAACTTGCAGTGGATGACACTGAATGTTAATACAGTTTTTTTTTTCAAATATTAATTCATTCATTAAATTTAATAAATTAATTTTAGTTTTTTCAGATTTAAGTTGCATATATCTACCAATATATGGCGCCAGATAAACTTCAAAAAATGAGAAGCAAATTATTTATAAAGGACTTTCTACAATATAGTGAAAAAAAAAAAAAGTTGGAATTGACTTTAAATTTTTTTTTTTTTTTTTTTATTATTTTTTTTTGACAGTCTTTATTGCTTGTTGATTAAATATTTATGTGACGTTTTTATCAAAGTTAAAACAAATGCTTCATTCATCAAGTAGAGACTTGTTCAAAGTGGAAAAGGGGAAATTTTTCCAGCTACTAGTGACTCTCACAGTTATTCGACTGTAACCAAAATGGGGTGTCCGCCCTTTTGCCCGCTATTCTATTCCCCCTCCTCTACACCTACCCATCCCTTTCTGGGGTTGTGGTATACCTAAAAGTTCTAGAAACTCGAACACTATTCTAGTGCGATGTATAAATATCGTCTTTCCCAAAATTCTAGGCTTGATTCCAGGCCTAATCTGTTCATTTTTCGTTCTTTCTGAACAAAAAGTAGTGCAGTTGGAATACTTAATTTTAAGTATTTAACTTCTAAACTTCAATTAATTGTTTGATAAAAAACAAGTAATATAAAAAAATCTTAAAAGTCAATTCCTACTTTTTTTCACTCTATTGCAAAAGTCCTTTATAAATAATTTTCATTCATTTTTTAACTTTATCTGGTGCCATCTATTGGTAGATATATGCAACTTAAATCTGAAAAAAAAACTAAAATTAATTAACTAAATTTAATTACTGAATTAATTTTTGAAAAGCTGTATTAACATCAAGTGTCATCCACTACAAGTCCAAAAAAAATGTATTTGAACTTGAGTGGATGAATAAAAAGTATTTTATGAACGATTGAAAATTTGAACAAGATATATATAGGGAGAGTGTGAGCTAATAGAAAGAATTGAAAAAAAAAGAATATTTTGTATTAAAGAAAAAATTAAGGTTTGTAATTGTGAAGAAATAGTTTCTATCAAATCATAAACATATGATAAACGAAAAAAAAAAACATATATTTTAACTTTTACTCAATACATCATTTACAAATGACGAATCATTTACAAAGCTGATGATTCTAAAAGGCAATTATTTTTAAACAATAATTTACTATAATAAAAATAATACCAATTTATCTTTTAAAACGCTTATTTGTCATAAAATTTTATTTATTTTCGTGTTGAAATTTATATTTTTTAAATAATAAAATTTAAGAAAAGAACTTTACAAAAATACGAATAAACATCATTAACCCTCGCATATATTTAAAATCAGAACGTTAATGCCCACTTGTAAATACCTACCCATTAAATATTTCTAAATACTTTAAATAATTCCATAATTATTCGTTTTATTTTTTATATTTTAAAATGTGTCGTTATTTTCGAGATACAGCGTTTAAAAATCTTCATTTTTTTTTTTTTTTTTCTTCATATAAATTAATTCTGTTTTATAATTTTTCTTATAATCTATATTTTAAATATATATATATATATATATATATTTAAATAAGCATAATGTAAATATATTTAAATAATATGAAGCATAATGAAAGCAGCATAATATAATCATAATGAAAGAAAGCATATGAAGTAGTTTTTATCTACGATTAAGTGTATAAGAATGATGGATAATAATTTTAAATATACTTACTTACTAATTTAAATCTTGTATAAAATTAATAAAAATAAAAAAAATAGTTATTAAAAAAAAATAGCTTTCAAATTTCAGTTTAAAAAATTATTGACTAAGCCTTTAAAAAAAAATGCATAGTATACTTAGAAGAATGCAAGCATGCAGTGTATCTTTAGATGATTTACATTGATTAGATTACATGCGCCCCCTGGGTAGTGCAAAGTGAGTAATGTCGGTGCAGCCCTTATGGCATAAAATGATCACGGTCTATTTGCCAGCTGCATTAGAAAGGAAAAAAAGAAACATTGATTAGATAATTCAAAACATTTAATTTGAATATACGTTTTGGTATGTGATAACATAATACTTACCTTATATTGGTTCGTCTTGGTGTTGGTTTGTTTTTGTTTTCCCCCCCCTCAATAATCTTGGAAATGTTTTTACCCGTAAAATATATCCGCATTGCTTTACAGTGGGTCACTATCAATAGGTTTATTATTATTTTTAAAATTTCATTCACTGTTTAATCTTATTAGTTTATTTAAATTTCTTTCGTGTACTTTTTAAAAAATCGTTTGGAATTCTCTATATTTTTTTATTATTATTTCTTCCAATTTGTTTTTTTTTTTTTTTAATAAAATATCGTTTGAAATTCTATAGTTTTCTTTATGTTTATTTAATCTATTTTTTTTTTCAGTTCTGAACGATAACTGGTGGACATAATTTATTGCCTGAATATGCCTTCTCTTTTCACGAAAAATAACTAATATTCAGTATTACACCTGTTTTGTTTAAATTTATCTTTTAATATCTAGAAGAAAAAAAAAATGTCTGCTTTATTTATGCCATATATTCAACTAGTTGATTATTGATGTCGAATGTCGAATTCTGCACAAAATTTTCACTACCACTTAATTGATCTTTAAATAAAAACAGTTTAAATGCACATGGGAAAACAAAAGTACCAGATTATTGCAAAAGTATAACGATTTCTCCTGGTAAATCGTAGTAAAAAAAAAAATTATTTAAAAAATTATGTATATATATATATATATTTATTTTGTAAAAAAAAAAAAAAAAAAAAATTTAAGAAATAATTTTCTTTCAAGACCTAGAATTGGAGTCAAAATGCTTAACTTTGAATTTTCAAAATCGTCTGCAAAGAACGCAGGGAATTTTACAAAATTTTTTTTTTTTTTTCCCAACATTTTTAACTACGTAATGGGCACGTTGCGTTCCTTATAGTAGTAGGGAAAGATAGCGGGTTCACTTGGTGAATTCTTTCTCCCCTTCTGTTTTATTTATTTATTTACCCATCCACGAACCCGGCACTGTGGGATTTCGCTTAAATCTCAATAGCCTTCCCCTTAGTGAAATCAATTGTCTGTTCGTGTTTTCCACGCTATTGAGTCGCACAAAACAACGTACTGAACATAGATTATACTTTTAGCACGAACTAACAACATGACTTTAGAATTAAAAAAAAAATTTATAAGCATTATATTAAATTATTTTTAGTGAAATCGATAAAATTTCATATTTTTTCTGTTTTAAACAGTTTTTCTATTTTTTTTTTTTTTTTTAATTTTATTTATATATTTTTTTTTAAGAAATGGCTTTATTTATTTATTTATTTATTTTTTTAACTGAATTTTACTATTTATAAAACCCACATTTCCTATTTTTATTAAAAGTTTTTTTTTTTTTATTCCCAATAAAACAAACACCTTATTCCGAAAAATATTATGTATCGGTTAATACAGGTTTAGCAATCAAATTTCCCTTTTAAAAAATTAAATTAGCCTTTTTCTTGCAAAGCAAACTAATCCTTCTCGTTAATAAAGTTTTATTTATATGCTAGGTACTTGTACATATGTATGTTTGTAATGCTTATGTAAGTCTACATCTAGCATACATAAACGTACTTATATGCATATCCATATCTAAATACAATTTCTCAAAGAGTATTGGTATGGGTAAAAGATGTATGCTTAATTATAGATACATTCATCTGGGGGTTTTTTCAGTTATGTGCGCACCCTCAGCAACAAATGCATATTTATGCATTCAAATGCATTTGTATGTGTTTATATACACTCAAGAGTCAAAACATTATGACCATCTGACAATAACGAGTTGGCCCACCTTTGGCGCGCAACGCAGATTCAACCCGCCTTGGCATGGATTAATACCACCACTTAATACTAGTTAAATACCACTTCCACCTGATCACGTGCCTTCCACGTCATCCAGGCGAGTGCATTGCAAAATGTAGGGGTGGTCATAATGTTTTGGCTCTTGAGTGAATGTGAGCGTCAATACAATATGTAGATATATGTATAATAATATGTAGATACAGAACAAATGTTTGTATGCGTATTGTTATGCCCGTATGCCATTCCGTAAGTATGTGCACGTTTATGCGTGTGTGTGCATATATATATATATATATGTCCATGTTTACGCAATCTAATAGGGTGTTATTAATTATGCAAATTTCACTTTAAAAAAGGTATAATAGTTTTCAGTAAACCATCGTTACTTTTCTAACTCCTAGGATTTTTAAACTGTTTAAATTATTTGTTGGAACATAAAATTACAAGCTTTAGAAATGGCTTGGTTATTAGGAAGGCTTTTTGAACTAATACAGCTAAGTTTAAAACTGAATTGTACCGGAAATTCCCATATCTACTCCATGTTATTTGTTTCTATATCTTCTCTTCCTACCACGAATGTTGCCTCCGAAGAAAACTGAGAAGTGTTCATATTACCAAATGTTTGCTTTTGAACAAGTTGTAATGTGTAGCAAGATTCCCCAATGGTAATTCTGGATAATGTTGAATCTGTTATATATTTACATCTTCAGGGACAAATACTCTCACACTAAACGATCTGCAATTAATAACAACAGCAAAAAGTATGATAGGTTCTGATGGCCATGTGGCCAGCGGTCGAGGCCAGGTTTCGGTTCGAGTCCCGGCGATACCATGGATACTTGTAGTGGTTTTGGAATCTACTTTCAGCCGCAGGACCATGTCTAATGAGACTGTAAAGCTTAAGACTGGCAACCCTACCCCGTAAAAAGGCAGCGTCATGGGAGCCAAGTCGAACATCTACGTACGGGAACTCCATCACAATAGAAACTGCCCCCTCCTTTTCCCTCCTTCCATGAGACACACAGGTTCTTGGACTTGGTCTAAGTGTTGCTGTCTACCAAGTGGCATAAAAAAACAGCAAAAATATTTAATTTCATAGCTAACATATTATCGGCCAGTTATTTATAAAAAAAATGTCATATGTAATTGCATGGTATTTTCATGTATACCATGTAAAATGTCGATGCCATATAAAATGCCGATGCCATGTAAATGTGACTACTTAGTCTTCAAGATAAAAAAAAGAATCTAGCATGGACATTTATATCTATGAACGGTCAATAATTATTATTTAATTTTTTTCTATATTTCTATTATAAAAAAAATGACGAACAAATGATTAAAATTTCGGGAAAATTTGCAGTAGATTTAAAAGTTATACTGGAATTAACAGAAGGAAGGGAAATATTTAAACAAAGCAATCAATGCAATCCAAGTCGAATAAAATAGTTCTATGAAAAAGGAAAGAATAAGTAGCCATCAACTTAATAAAAGAATCTATGAACGCCTATGAATGTATGAACGTTCGTATCTATGAATGGCCAATAAATATTATTAAAATTTTCTATATATTTCTAACGAAAATAAATTTCGGAAAAGATCAAAATGTCTGAAAATTTGATATTGATTTAAATATTATACTGGAATTAATATAGAAGAAGGTGAAATATTTGATCAAACCGATCAATGCAATCTAGTTTAATAAAAATAGTTCTAGAAAAAGAAATATAATATTAATGTAGATAAAGGAATTCAGCTAAAATATTAGCTGAAATATTAATATCTATAATATCTGAACAAATCAACAACTTTTAAATACTGTACTGATTCCTTGTTTGAAATGGAGAAATTAGAGATGTTGTCCAAATGTTATCACCGAATATGAAATTTTCTTTCTTAATTTTCATGTCGTTTCAATTGTGAAAATCACAAAATAATAAATAATAATAATAATTTTAAACATTTTTATAAATATTTATATATTTTTAATCATTTCCAGTTAAACAAAAGTCTAAATTTACTTACTAAAATAGTAAAATTTTGTTTAAAACAAAACGTCAACCAATTAATGAATTTCATTATTCCTTTTTCAGACAGCAAAACTACTACTGAATAATTTTAGCTTTGAAAAAAATATGTTCACATTTAACTATATTATTTATTTATTTAATAAAAATGAAATAAATTTACTAATTTACTAAATTTACTAAAATAGTAAAATTTTGTTTAAAAACAAAACGTCAACCAATTATGAATTTCATTATTCGTTTTTCAGACAACAAAACTACTACTGAATAATTTTAGCTTTGAAAAAAAAATGTTCACATTTAACTATATTATTATTTATTTATTTAATAAAAATGAAATAAAGTATGTATATAATAAGAAAATCTGGAATAAATTGAATTCTGCGAGGTTTTCGATATTTTCATAAGGGCTTATTATTTAAAAAGTTATAAATATTATTTTCATTTCTGTTTGATAAAAAGAAAATGGAATGAAATTTAAAATCGAAACATTTTATTTCTTCATTTCATTTTATTTCCTTCATTTTCATTTCATTAAAATGATTTCTTCACTTCTAATCATTGAAAAATTATTTATTAAAACAAAATAGCAACTTAGAATTATATTTTTATAATTAATTAAAAAACATTTATTTCACAATAAAAATGTTCCTTTGTTTTTTAGTAATTAATTTATGTTTGTAATCTTTATTCTCACTTTCGAAAAGATCAGAATTCTCGTTTAAAAGATTTAGAATAATGTTTAGTAAATCTATTACTTAATATAAAGAACTAGACATCTTTAAAAATAAGAAAAGAATTTCATATTCATAGAATATAAAATTATTCATTGAATACAAAAATTTAAAAAGCATTCTTTTGTTTATCCTTTTTTTCTCCATTTTTTAAACTTAAGATTTTAGTTACATATTTAGCTAAAAAAAAAAAAAAAAAAAAAAAAACATTTCAAAACATAAAGTTTGTAAGAATGCTTGTTTCAAATATGATAATGGCTATCTCGAAGAAGAATAAATAATAAAAATGGAAAATGTTTTGAAACGTTGCCTTTGTAATTTCTGTTCCTAAAAAATAGTTTTTATTTGTTGATAATAGTAATTAACCTTTTTTCTCCTCACTTTAGAAACACTTGGAATGCATTAAATAAGTTAAAAATACGTACTGTGACATTTTAATAGTGTAACATTTTTTCGTAAAAATGTATGTGTAGATAGATAATATAAGAATATATTTATAAGTAGATAATGTAAAAATATATATAAATAAATAATATAAAAATATATGTAGATATAACAAAAATTTATGTAGATATTCATCGACTTAGTCGATTTCGTTAACAATAAGACTGTTAAAAATTATAAAATGTACTATGATATTCTATTAAAATTCATTATTCCGTTAGGAAATTAAAAATATGTTTAAAAATGTGCTTAATATTTTATTAAGAATTACTGATGTTAGATTAAAAGAGAACGAGATTGCCAGAAAACTTGACGTACAAAAACCAAATAGTAATATATCTATATAAAGATCTATATCTATCTATCTCTATTTTTGCCATAAGCAAATGTAATTTTTTTTTTAAACCTTCTTGGCTAACTACTAATCTTAATACAGCAGTTATCTTTATTGACTCCCATGCTGCAATCTTGGTAACTGTCTCCTATACACCTAGTGATTGCTTCCTTTTGTTGAAGAGGTTAAGATAAATCCGTCCAATGCAATTGCTTCTGACTGAGAGATTGTTTTTCAGTGGATCTTTTGGACAAAAAGGGTGTAAGTTACCACATCCACAATTTCCTCTATCCTTTCTTTTAATTTAATTCTGAGGTAAAGAAGAACATAGGGCAGACCCTTAAAACAAATTTTACAAACTCCTTTCAACTTATGAAACAGAATATATTTGTTTCATCACCCATCCCAATGGACTTGCCCGTGCAGTTTTTTGCAGCAAATTTCAGACTCTCGACAGGGCATGATTTTCTTAATCAAAACACTTGCACCGCATTGGTGTAGCTACTCATGATGTCTGTCAATACAATATGCACTGTACTTGATTTTATGACTTTTAATTCTGACAACTTTACCAAGGCTAAATTTTTTATTGGGCTGCTAAGAGTTCTTATGGCGGATATCACTACAGTTTAATGTAGGAAAAACTCTCTCTCTTTTTACATATATATCTATCTAGACATATATATCTATACCTATATACATATATACCTATATATCTATATCTATCTTTATATATATATCTCTCTATCTATCTAGATCTAGATAGATATAGATACAAATAGAAAGAAGACAGGAATAACAGGAAAGATCATGTAATTTAAAAGATGACAACTACATCCTATAATTTAATATAAAAAAAAATTTGATATTTTATGAAATATATTATCGTCAGGAAAAAAAATTATACACTAAAAAAAATAAAAACCCCGAAAAGATAAAAAACTTTTTCCTTGTCCAAAATGTCTCACTCTCTTTCATATAATTTCTTAGTTGATGTTTTCATTTGAACATACAAATATCATGAAATAATTTCTAGAATCAGTTTTTTATATTGCTCTTGTGTTAATAAGCACTGAAGATCATATACTGCCTTTTTTTTTTAATCTAATCTGGAAAACCATCAAGGCAAGAAATATAATTTAACATTCAAAAATAATGTAAACCATTTTTATTTTTTAAAAATAGTAAAAGATACATAATTTTTTAGAAATAATACTTTTTTATCAAATATTAATCTTTAATATTTGATAAAAGTATTATTTTCTAAAAAATTAATTTATCTTATTAATTTATCTTTAAATGCTGCCAAATTTACATCAAATTTGACAGCATTTAAGTTCTAATCATGCATTTTAAGCAACGCCACCTCCCTGTCCCCCTCCCCCAAAAAAGAAATTCAATTAATGAGACATATGTGAAAGGTGGATGCTAAAAGAATGAAAAACATCGTAAATAAAACGAATAAAAATATTTGGGAAAAAAAAAATTCTTTAATTTTTTTAAATATCATTCGTGCTGGCATATTTTTAACTAAATATGGTTTTGGGGTTGAAAAGCACTCAAATTTTTGTTTTCTAAAATGCTTAATTTTAAATACTTAAATAAAAAAATTCATATACTGTATTATTTTTTAACTCTTTATTAAGTATCCGAACTCATCATTTACGCACATTAAGCAAACGCGATATTTGTATGTATTTCTCGTGTTTTTAAAAATTATCTACTGTAAAATCTAATACACATTTTTTCAAGATGATCAAATCATGAGCCATTTATTCCTCTTTTTGTACTTACTTTGTCTTAAGTTTATTTTTGTCTATTTACAATATTTTAATAATCTAAATAATTGATTCAGGAACATAACTCATTTTTTCCTTTGGCAATATAATATTAACCTTTGTAATGCCTTCAAGAATATGCTGGAAAAGTTACTAACTTAATTGAATATTTAATTTTATATAATACACGTCTTTTTTTTTCTTTGTTTTTTAAGTCAGCCTTTCTTAATAGGAAAATTGTACTTTAACATAATTTAAATAAATAGTTTTTAAAAGAGACTTATAAACATCCTTTATCAGTTAAATTTTAATGAAAACAGATATGATTTATAATTAAAAATCCTTTTTCCTAAACCCTAACTGTTGTCTGAAAATGAATGAATGAAAAGAATAATTCGTGAATGAAAAGATTCATGAATGAATGAGTAAAATGATTCATTCCTTTTTTAATGAATGAATCGTGAAATCGTAAAATTTTTCGTTATAATCTATTTTCTTATTAGTTAAGCTCAATATTAGTTTTAACACTTTTTCATATATTTTAATTATGAATTTGGTATGTGGTTGTCATGGTAACCTTTTTATTTTTAGTCATACTATTTTGATTTCATAGAATAATATTATTTCTACATTCATAATTATTCAAGGAGTGTTGCTTTCTTTTACCAATTGTACTTAAGGTCTAAAAAAATATAGATTTCTACTTTGGCCCAAAACGTTTTAATTTATTGCTATAAAAACATGCATGTTTCATAGTAAGAAAACATCATGTGCACACGTAATATATTATTAGTTAAAAAATCAATGTTAATTATAAGTATATAAAATAATTATATTACAAAATATTTAGCACTTTAAATGCTTTAAATATATGTATACTATTATTTACATAATTAATAAATGCTATAACCTGCCTTTTCTTTTTTCTACCAGTATTTTTTCAAATCTTATCATTTTTTTTTTTTTTTAAGTGGCACGTTTTCATGAAATTTACAAATGATCATTTTTTATTTCGTTTTAATATTTTTGATATAAATGACAATAGGTTTTATTCAAAAAAATATATATATGCTGTGTATGTGTGTGTAATAATACCCATTTTGCTATTCCTGACTTCACTTGAACTATAACTAAAATATCGGTTGCTACTCAACCCCTGCTTAAACTAAGTCTCTTATTTTCTCCTTTTACTTTTATGAGGTATAGACTTTATCGCCACCTGCAGGTTGGTCTCTATCCTCCAGTGTAAGAAATTTCTGGACCAACCACTCTTTTACAGACATTTTTGTTCACTCTTGAATTTCTGTAGAAGCTTTTGTTTTTCACAGCTAGTAGATTAATTCTTCATCGTTCTCAAACTGATCCACAACTCTTTTAATGATGCCAAACATTAGTAATAGTTAATCACACTAAAAATATTCAAGAGTTTTAATTTCCTGAAAAGTCTTTCTATTTGGTTTATAAACAGAAACTACAGTCTCCAAATGTACTTTTTTTTTAAATAATCCATGAAAACAAAATAATACTTGCTGTATATTTTTAAGTGGTAAAGAATTGTAGTATTTAAATATTGAATCCTGATGAATACGAAAATCACCATTTCTTAAATGATATATCGCAGTATTTTCAAGTGCTCAATTTACCGAATTGATTCTAATTATTCAAAATATTGACTAAATCGTTAATAGTTACCAGAAATATTTGCTATTAGAAATATCAAATATTTAACCTAGATTTCTAATAGTTGAATGTAGTTTTAATTAAAATTAAAAACAAATTTTTATATAACAGAAGCGTAAACTATCCTACATCTGGAATCTTAAAAATTATTTCTTAAATTAAGTCAATTAATCTTTTTTCAAAAACCAAAAATGCTTAAATACAAATTTTAAAAAGCCAATAGAAAATTTAAAAATAGAAAATAAAAAAATATTTTTCATAAATTTGAAATATTTTTTTTTAATATCGAAAGGCCTAAAGGAGTACTTTTTAGGAATTATTTCTTTTTTCAGAAATTCTATTTCTATCAAGGCAATATATTTTTAAATTACAACTGAAGTGAATAAAATTATATTCTAGTCCAAGAAATTAAAATCTCACTCAATTAAATGTCCAGTTTTTTAAAGTAATTTGAAAACATTACCCACAGCTATCATGGTAACACTTTGATACTGGGTGTTATGGGGCTGCCAGATATTTCGTGATGATGCGCCAGAAGTTGCAAAGTTTTTTGTAAATACTTTAGGAAGAATGGAAGTCGTCCGCCATTATGGACGCTGGAAAACATCTCTGGCAAAGCCTGTGCCGTGCATCGGATTAAACACATTGTTGTTCCTCTCAAAAACATGAAAATCAAAACGCCATGGATTAACATCAAAGGATTGTGTTCTTTACGATACAAACAAAAGTTTCGTTTGAACGGGCTTTTAGACCTGCCGGAGTCAGTTTTTTCGGCTAGAGCCTCGTTCGTAGGACCACAACGATGTACCATGAGAGTAAGTTGCCTAAAATAAAGGACGCCAAAGCCTACGCCCATATAATATATGTGATTGTCCCGGAATTTCATATTTTCGCTACAATTAATCGATGCCCTCAAATTTTTTCCCACTGAATGGAAAAAGAATAAAGAATGTGTAAGTACTAGTCATAAATTGCATACTGCTTTTGATTTGCCAACATTACTGGTGGCGGGTTCTAACAAATTTCCTGAGAGACGTTAGTGAATACGTTAAACAAGCTCAAAAATACTCTTAAATTTGTTATATGTAATCATATTAACTGAACAGGTTCACACACCCATTTGAGAGCTTCTTTTAAAATTCATAAATAAAAAGCATTATTCTGAATATTAGTGGTTTGTGTATTAACATAGAGATGCGTCGCCATTATTATTGTTTTGTCATAGTGTGCTGCCCATAGGGCTTGAGTCTAAAAATTTTGTTTTCAAAACCAAAATATGTTACATTTGACTTAAAATGTAATGTACATCTCTTCTAAATTATCATAATTTTCTTCATTATCCATACAAAGTACCTTTTTTAAGATGAATTGTTTGCTTACATGTCACCGAGAGTGGAAAAGTGTTGCCACCAAAATGTTAGTTGAATGTAAACACAATGTGATCCATTTCATTCCTATTCACATGTTTTGCACTTTTAACCTAAAATATATTTAAGCAGATAATCCTGAATCCAGAAAAAATGGGTTTATACTTTTAAACATTTTCATAATACTTGATTTATACATTACTGTGCGTTTTTTATAGATTGATGGAAAGAAATTGCTTGTTACATTTATTAATATTGTATTATAAGTCGCATTACGTTCAATAAATATTTTCCTAATCATTTCAAGCGAATAATAATGCGTCATCTTTCATATATATTATCGGGTAGAAGATATTAGGCATATTTGGCTTTAATCAGTTTCTGTGTTTGGATTTTTCCCTTTGCATCTGATGGGAGCAACTCATGTGGACATGATTGAGCCCAGGGCTCACATGGGGAGGTCACTTGTTTTGGTGGTACCATGATAGAATTTTCTATTATTTCATTCTATAAGGTCAAAACGGAAGGATAGGCTGATAGAAAATTTTCTGTGAGGTGTCGTAAACTAAGAAACCTCACCTCTTTGATCTTGTTACACAGAATGAAATTATAAAACTCATGTAAAACGTATAACCCATGATATTTTTAAATGTAATAATAAATTTTTTACAGCCATTGAATTCAGGTGCCAAAAAGAGTAAAAAGCAGCCTTCTTGATTATAGAATGCGCCCCAGCTTTTTTCTGTTTGGCATGGGTTAGGGCCAACTCCACATTTTCTTTACTGTCTCTTCACCCCCCCCCCCATCTACTGAGTGGCCAGCATGGGAGAAGAAAAACACAGCTTCTGTAATTTGTTATTTCTTTTGATTAATTTGTTATCTCTTAGTCCGCAGATGTGCAGATATTTTAAAAGTCTCCAATCAGATAAATTTTATGCTTCTTATTTATTATTAAATCTCTAAAACATTTATAAAAAAGACATCGCTTATGTTTATTTTTTTGCATCTTACACTCCTTCTTGATAAATGTAAGGATATTTTAAAAGCTTAATAACTCTATTCTTTAAATCTAATCTTTAGTAAACCCACAGGAAACATCTCGTTAAGCCCTGTATTCATTTTACTTTCACATAGTTGATAAATTAATGCGTCGTGGTGGTGATATTTGACCCTTCTCGTTGCAGCTGCGCGGTGGGCCTAAATGCCTTCCAAGTTTTCTTCATCTGACCCGCTCGGCTAATAGCGCTCCATTGGTTAATTCCAATTAACTCTAGATTCTTTTCTGGATATCAACTGTCAATGGATGGTTTTCCTCTTATTCCGCCAATCTCTGAACTTTTGGCTGGTAAATATCGCAGAGGTGTTAATACATGTCCTCACTTGTCTCTGATGCCTTCACAATATCAGTTTCATCCATATTTTCTATATGTTTCACATGTGGATTTAAAGAAGTCTCTACAGATATTATTTTGTTGTATTGTGCCAAAGATCTTCTCAGATTCTGAGCTTGTTACATCCAAATAGTTCACTTCTGTAAAGGCCAATAGACTCAACAAGAGTTTTGTACACTTATTTAGCTTTTATGTTATTAATTTGGATTTTTGTTAGGTTTCTGGCCATAGAAACATCTTTACATCTCATAAAAATCCTATTATTTATGTTTATGCTTCAGGTAAAAGTTTGGAGATATCTGATTGTCCTAAATTATAAAATGGTTTCAGTACAGAGAAATTTGATCCCTAAAAAAGGGATATCAATAGTTTTATCTCTTCATTGATTGTTAGCCTATCTTCCCTCGGCTACATTCCTCAAGGTATACAATTCCTGTAATCTAAAATGGACATGATCATGATTAGGAACAAAATGAGTGTTAGCTGTAATGTCAAGCAGCTGTAAAGAGTGGCCTCTCATGTCCCGCTTGTATTTATTCCAAAGATTCTTAAGGGCTTCTTTTCTAAAGCTAGCGTTTAAAACAGGCAAAGATAGCAGTCCTTTCTTACAGTATATGTTTTAATTACTGTTAATAAATAATAGCAAAAGCAAAACATGCACACTGGTCAGAGGACATGCTTAAAAATGGTAATCACAGTACTGACATGAGGATCCCCGGAAGAAGAGCAAAATTTGAGATGAATTTTGAAGGCAATAGCACACACAATATTAGCATAGTATATTTTTATTTTTTTATGTTAACCCAATTGTAGAAGAAATAACATCAACTCCTTACAAATAATGATTTTGTAGATATGGTTATAAAGCAAACCAATTTTGGTAATTTTCTTTTATCCATATAATGGAAATGTATTTGTTTAAAGACTATATATCTGAAATGAAAACAACTGAATGAAAACTAAATTAAGCTTACATCATAAAAAGTTCAAAGAAAATATAAGTATAGTATCAAATTATAGAAAATATAGAGTATTTTGACTGAAAGATGTTTTACATTTAATCTGAAAATCTCTTCACTATTATGGATACAATTATAAAATTAGCTTATATTAAATGTAAAGCAAAGAGAATTTTTTTTTCTGCTATAATGTATGCAAATAACTCACATGGTATAAAACATCAATTTAAACTAATAAATGAAATGCTAAAAATCTGCTCAATAAAATCTCAAGATCTTCTTTTAATGGACTTAAAACTTAATTGAATAGTTCAATTTCAGTCTGAAATCCGTTTCATTATGATTTTCATGAATTCCACAATACCTAATCGGATTCATTTAACCTTTATTGCAAGATTCTTTTCAAATCTCTTTTATTTTTGTAAATTTACATATGTTTTAAACCACGAAAAAATCTTCATTAGCTATCAAAATGAAGTACTTTTAAAGATTGGCACTGAAGCTTTATCAATACTGTGAAATAGAAAACTATGCAAAAATTAGTCAAAAATGATGAAATTTACACTTGGATTTTAAATTTCACTTTTATCTTCCTTTTCTATGCCGTGAAAGTTTGAAAACAAAAATATTGAATGTATTAACTTCTGGTGCTTACACTGCATTAGAGAATGTTTTTAATTAAAAATAAGATACACTTGTCATAAATTTAGCCTGCAGATACTCAAAATATGAAAAAAACATAGATTAACCGAAATTTCTATTCTTTTTTATCCAGAGACAGTTTCTTAGATAACATTTGTAATAAACATGTTTCTATATCTACCTGCCCAGTTATCCTTCACTTTGCTAATTATTTCTCAATCATCATGAAATGTACCAAGAAATACTCAATACAAGTTTTTTTAAGTTTCTTATTGAATGGTTTTCTTTTTAAGAATATAAAAACCATTCCAAAATGAAAATTATTCCAAGTAGAAATTTCTTAAAACATAGTCATGTTCATTTCAAAGTGGTGTCAAGTGGCGCAAGACTCTGGCATTTGCACCATATGTGTGGCTCCAGGTTCAAATCATGCCGTGCATGGTGCTGTTAGTGGTCTGGGAATTCAATGGTCTCTTTTTTGCCCATTTAGCCCTCATATGCATAAATGGGCTAAGAATGACAAACCAATCTGGTAATGTATGTAATACATGTAGTAGAAATTATAGTAAATACATGCTGTGCTTGGCAGGATATAACAGATATTTAATTCATATTTTGTCTGTTCTCTTTGATTTCAATAGTGTTGTGTTTTATATTTGTATATAAATAGATTATTAAATAATTGAGTAAATTTAATCAATAATAAATTTAAACAAAAAATATTTAATTAGATTTGTCATTTTTAAGAGTTAAATTGTCAAATTGATAACACTATTTGTGCAAAGAGAACTGTCTCTATAACCAGTACCTTCAATGCGGAAACAAGGATTAATATAGGCCAGGAGGCCCACCAATGGGAAACACAAGATGTACCACACCAGCATCACTGTACCTTAGAGCTGAGTTTTCTGCTCCACAGTTTGGGAATGATGTGGAGAGAAGTCTGATTGGGCTCTGTGGTACGGTCATAGTATGGAAGCGGAATCTATGGCATAAAGTAGATTCAACCACTACAAACATCCGCTGCACCTCCGGGTTCAACCCGGAGCACCTGTGGTACCGAGCCAGAGTCCAGCCATCAGGCCCAATGGTGAAAACAATAAGCTGAGGGATTTCATGTGCTGTCTGGAATTTGATGAGATTGGGAGGAAAATCAACCAAGTGAAAGTTAAAAACAAAGGAAAATTCTGTGCAATCATCATGTATACATAAACGGGTGATATATGGTAGTATGGCTCGGCCCCCAAGGTCTTTTATTTATATTTTTTTAAAAACGTAGAATCCAAGTTCTACATACAAAAATCATAAATTTTAGGATTCTTTCTCTCCCCTCTCCCACAGAGGGAAATACAGAGCAGTCAAGTTGTCATTATCATTAGAAAATTAGCCTTCAAAATGTATTTTAGAATTCATCAATCCTAAGAAAAAAGTGATGGTTTTGTATAAAACAGGTAATTTTAACCTACTCTCTTTTAGGAATTCATTTCTGGAATGTTGTATTTCAATGTATTTTTATATATAGGTAGTCTTGTTTTAATGTAAGTAACTTCTTGTTTTTGTTTCCTGAAATTTCTGTTTTTATCATTCTCGTAAAGCACAATGCTGGAAGCCAAATGACATTTTCTTTGTTTTTGTTAATCAAGATGGTTGGATGAAAAAATGTTTCAGTTTTTTTACCGTATGACATGCAAATGCCGATCATGTTACCTTTAAATGTTCTTGCAGAAGAAATATAAGCTTTTGCCATAATTACTCATCTGTTAATTATTCCACAATGCACAAATGAGTGAAACATGAGCTTATATGAGGTACTATCTACATGAGCCTGATCCTCAGCATAATCGGAAACTATAGGTATTTATTAAATTATTGCAGATTTGGGGAAATTTTTTCAACAATTCAATTTTTTTTTAATCAAGATGGTTGGGATGTTGGAAATTTTTCTAGTTTTTTACCGTATGACATGCAAATGTCGATCATGTTACCTTTAAATGTTCTTGCAGAAGAAATATATGCCATAATTACTCATCTGTTAATTATTCCACAATGCAAATGAGTGAAACATGAGCTTATATGAGGTACTATCTACATGAGCCTGGATCCTCAGCATATAATCGGAAACTATAGGTAGGTATTTATTAAATTATTGCAGATTTTAGAAATTTTTTCAACAATTCAATTTTTAATCAAGATGGTTGGGATGGTGGAAATTTTTCTAGTTTTACCGTATGACATGCAAATGTCGATCATGTTACCTTTAAATGTTCTTGCAGAAGGAATATATGCCATACTACTCATCTGTTAATTATTCCACAATGCACAAATGAGTGAAACATGAGCTTATATGAGGTACTATCTACATGAGCCTGGATCCTCAGCATATAATCGGAAACTATAGGTATTTATTAAAATTATTGCAGATTTTAGAAATTTTTTCAACAATTAACTTTTTAATCAAGATGGTTGGGATGGTGGAAATTTTTCAGTTTTTACCGTATGACTTGCAAATGTCGATCATGTTACCTTTTAAATGTTCTTGCAGAAGAAATATATGCCATAATTACTCATCCGTTAATTATTCCACAATGCACAAATGAGTGAAACATGAGCTATATGAGGTACTATCTATATGAGCCTGGATCCTCAGTATATAATCGGAAACTATAGGTATTTATTAAATTATTGCAGATTTTAGAAATTTTTTTCAACAATTCAATTTTTTAATCAAGATGGTTGGGATGGTGGAAATTTTTCTAGTTTTTTTACCGTATGACATGCAAATGTCGATCATGTTACCTTTAAATGTTCTTGCAGAAGGAATATATGCCATAATTACTCATCCGTTAATTATTCCACAAATGCACAAAATGAGTGAAACATGATGAGTTTATATGAGGTACCATCTCCACATGAGCCTGGATCCTCAGCATATAATCGGAAACTATAGGTATTTATTAAATTATTGCAGATTTTAGAAATTTTTCAACAATTCAATTTTAATCAAGATGGTTGGGATGGTGGAAATTTTTCTAGTTTTTTTACCGTATGACATGCAAATGTCGATCATGTTACCTTTAAATGTTCTTGCAGAAGAAATATATGCCATAATTACTCATCTGTTAATTATTCCACAATGCACAAATGAGTGAAACATGAGCTTATATGAGGTACTATCTACATGAGCCTGATCCTCAGCATATAATCGAAACTATAGGTATTTATTAAATTATTGCAGATTTTAGAAATTTTTTCAACAATTCAATTTTTAATCAAGATGGTTGGGATGGTGGAAATTTTTCTAGTTTTTTTACCGTATGACATGCAAATGTCGATCATGTTACCTTTAAATGTTCTTGCAGAAGGAATATATGCCATAATTACTCATCTGTTAATTATTCACACAATGCACAAATGAGTGAAACATGAGTTTATATGAGGTACTATCTACATGAGCCTGATCCTCAGCATATAATCGGAAACTATAGGTATTTATTAAATTATTGCAGATTTTAGAAATTTTTTCAACAATTCAATTTTTAATCAAGATGGTTGGGATGGTGGAAATTTTTCTAGTTTTTTTACCGTATGACATGCAAATGTCGATCATGTTACCTTTAAATGTTCTTGCAGAAGAAATATATGCCATAATTACTCATCTGTTAATTATTCCAATGCACAAAAATGAAACATGAATGCATCTAAATGAGCCTGTCGGAAACATTTTATTAAAAGCAGATTTGTGAAATTTTTCAACAATCAATTTTAATATGAAAGGTATGCAAATGTCGATCTACCTTTAAATGTTCTTGAGCCTCATCTGTTAATTATTCCACAAATGCCAAACAAATGAGTGAAACATGAGCTATATGAGGTAATCTACAGAGCCTGAAACTAATAGGTATTTATTAAATTATTGCAGATTTTAGAAATTTTTTCAACAACTCAATTTTTAATCAAGATGGTTGATGGTGGAAATTTTTCTAGTTTTTTACCGTATGACATGCAAAAATGTCGATCATGTTACCTTTAAATGTTCTTGCAGAAGAAAATATATGCCATAATTACTCATCCGTTAATTATTCCACAATGCACAAATGAGTGAAACATGAGTTTATATGAGGTACTATCTACATGAGCCTGGATCGGAAACTATAGGTATTTATTAAATTATTGCAGATTTTATAAATTTTCAACAATTCAACTTTAATCAAGATGGTTGGATGCAGGAAATTTTTCTAGTTTTACCGTATGACATGCAAATGTCGAGGCAAGTGTATTACCTTTAAATGTTCTTGCAGAAGAATATATGCTATAATTACTCAATTAATTATTCCACAATGCACAAATGAGTGAAACATGAGTTTATATGGAGGTAATCTACATGAGCCTGGAATCCTGGGTATTTATTAAATTAGCAGATTTTAGGAAATTTTTCAACAACAATTTTTAACAAGATGGTTGGGACATAGTGGAAATTTTCTAGTTTTACCGTGTACATGCAAATGTCGATCATGTTACCTTTAAATGTTCTGCAGAAGAAATATATGCCACATAATTACTCATCCGTTAAATTATTCCACAATGCACAAATGAGTGAAACATGAGTTATATGAGGTACCATCTACATGAGCCTGGATCCTCAGCATATAATCGGAAACTATAGGTATTTATAAATTATCGCAAATTTTAGAAATTTTTTTCAACAATTCAATTTTTCTTTAATCAAGATGGTTGGGATGGAAATTTTTAGTTTTTTTTTTAATCGTAGGACATGCAAATGTCGATCATGTTAGCCTTTAAATGTTCTTGCAGAAGAAATATATGCCATAATTACCTCATCTGTTAATTATTCCATGTAATGCACAAATGAGTGAAACATGAGCTCCAAGCATGAGTTAGGGATGAGTTGTAAGAGGCTGGATCCCCAACATAGATTCATGGAAAAACTAAAAGGTATTTATAAAATTATTGCCAATTTTAGAAATTTATTTATTTGTTTTTTGGAAATTTATTTTTTGTAGTTTAATAAAAAAATCTAAAATTATCCCAAATTTAGCCATTAAAAAAATATTTATAAACAAACAAAAAAACTTCTTGCCACAGTCCCTTTGGTGAAAATTCATTCATAAAAACTTTAATTAATAAAATGTTAATGCACACAAATTTAAAAAACACATTTACATAAAAAAGTAAATTATTGTTTTGACAGAGAATTATTATGTCTCATCTTTTATTCCAAATACTAAATAGTTCGACAATGTTAATTACTCAACAAATGGAATTTTTTATTTTTAAGTGAA
>BPLR01003496.1:0-35971 GCA_021605095.1 Caerostris extrusa
AAAATTGACAATTATTCAAATTCTAAATAACTCTAACTTTCAATAATTAAAATGAATAATTATTTCCATAATAGAATTTCTAAAAAAATCAAACCCAAACATTTATACTAGCTAAAAACATATTAGCTATTTCAGTGGTGTTATTTTTTTGTTTTAATAAAACTTTTAACACAAGAGCAATTGAAAAAGATATATTATTATAGAGCTTTCGAATTACAAATTCAATCACATCAAAATATAGAGAAATAACTATATTGTAAAATATAATATTTGACTGTATCACTTACTATCGATTTCTTTTGGGATGGGAAAAGTGAAAATGGCACAATACGTAAACAAGAGAAAAAAGTAAAGAATTGAATATAGAGTTTTTTTTATGGTTTAGATAATATTAAATTGCGAGTAGCATTCAGAAACAAAACCCTTACTATTAAAACACGGGATAACTCGAAACTTCGATGACAAAACAGATCTCAATTAAGTTCAACTTAATGCCAAAAAAGCAGAGGTTGGTAATGCGGTATTACAGAGAAGAATTTTGTGATTGACGCTCCGCCTGCTAAATTTTAGGGGAAAACGAGGGAATTTTCTATGAAGTGAAAAGATCCGGACAGAAGAAAATTCTCAAGCATCTGAGAATGAAAATCGTACATATTTCAAGAGAAAGTCTCAGTAATGTAAACATAAGACTAATTCTTCGTTATAAAATTAATACAAAATTCGACTAATACTGAAAGGTTTATCCAAAATTTATGCAATAAAAAATTATATACATGGAATGATCTATCAATATATTTCAGTTAAAAAACATTATCTATAAAAGTAAAAGTGCATTTGCTTTAGCTAAATTATTTGCAAAGTAACATTTATGATTAATTTTTTTATTATTTTTAATTTTGTGTAATTGTATTTTAATATTGTATTGTTTCATATTGTTAATGAGCTGGCAGTTTTACAAAACAATATATTTATAAATCATTTAAAGTTTGTATAATAAAGATGTTTAAGTAAAAAAATTCATTTTTGAAAATTTAATGTTGCAACTTTTATTCTGTCATAGAGACTTCTTTTTGTCCTTAATCCATGGTCAATTTTCCATTCACATGGCTATGTTTGGTTTAAAAGGGGATGTTAATTTTAATGGTGACATGGTATCCTCATTTGAAAATAACTAATTATGTTTCCTATTTATTAAAATTCTTTATAATTACAAATAAATGTGCAACAGATTAACCAGTTATTTTGAAATTGTTATAGTTCATCTTTTTAATTCATTCTACTTTTTTCCTCGCAATATCTTGAAATGAATATAGTTATACGGTTTTTTTAATTTTTTAAATTTCACAAATGCAAACAATAAAAGATTAAAAAATATAAATTAAAAAAATATATATATTTATATATGTATATATATATATATATATATATAAACCATATTCAATTATTTTGGAACATTGTAACATCTTATATCTGAATCAAACACAAGAAATAAATATAAATATATATATTATAAAAGATATAAATTGTAAAAAAAGATAAAAAAAGTTATTTCTTTTGAATTTATAATTCATTTATCTAATATATTTTAATTATTATGGTCAAATATTTTAATTTATATATATAATTATTATGATTAAACCATGTCTGTTAATATGCTAGCGTAGACCGACTCGTGGCTCAGTGGCAAAAGTGCGCCTCTGGTGAGTATTAGGGCTGAGGGTTCCATCTACTGGCGGCTTTGTCGTAGCTCTTCACTGTTTAAAAACGAGAAGACTCAATGGGCTTATGATGCTTAGCATCTTGCCTCATAAGTCGAACTATATGGTGGGAATTTTTCGGTTTTCTCCCATACGATAAGCACATGTGTGTGGGTAGTTCTCTAAAAACTCCACCCGAAAGTCACTGCCCTCCTTCTTCAGCGACTCAGAGCCAAGTCAGACTTTTACCTAAGGGGCTCCATCACAACAGAAGCTACTCTTTTCACTCCATCCATGAGTAGATACTCGTGTGATATTAAAATCTCATACATTAGGATGGCACTGAGGATTAGTGCAAACAAAAATTCCTACATTGCAAAATAAATTCCCTTTTCATAAAGACAGCCATTATAGTTAGTCTAACGGTAGTCAAGAATTTTTAACAATAGGGTAATTCCTTTCTGTAATGGATTCAATAAAATAAAAGTGTTACAGTTGTCAATATTCGCGTTTTGCAATATTATGATCATTTGTTAAAAAACCTATAAAAAATTGCTTCTGAAGGCATATTTTCCTACAACTATCCTCTGAGAATTCTCACAATTTCCCCTAAAATGTTTCCCTGCCTGTCTAAAGAGCATCCTACCTTTAGTCTCGAGTCTTATTTTTTTTTTATGCTGTGGCATCTACCAAAACAAACTTTGATAATGTAAACAATGCTTGGTTCACTTGGATGAATTGAATACTCACTCAATTCAAGGATTTATTTTCTCTCTTACAATTAATGAAATTCACGTAGTTTTTAATTTGTTTTACAACTGTTTAATTTACTTCCAGGTATCTATATTTAATAATTTTTTTTTTATTTATAAGTTTGTGAAATGCATTATTAATTTAGAATGTTTAATTGGTTTAAAGAGAAACTTAGTTATTATATTACTAAAAGAGAAACTTAGTTATTACATGTTATTTGTTCATTATGTATGCATATACACTTTTACATAGATTTAAGTCACATAATTGAAAAATTCCTGGATGGAAATTTCAATTTTCTGAGCATTCTAAGATTATTTTTATTCTGATAAAGAACTTACATCTGAAATAAAATAATTATTTTGCTTATTTATGAATTGAAAAACATGAAATAATCAGTATTTCAGCATTGATATTTTACGTCATTTCATATTCCAACTATACTATCTGAGGTGGGTGGCAAATTTTTCGAATGGAGCGACCTCAATTCAAAGTATCATCATTGTATTTTCTTTTTAATAAAGTATTACCTAAAAAATGTATTATTTTTGTTTGATACTATGAACTTTCAATGTAAAGAGGACATTGAATTAAAATTAAAATTCACAATTTGTAAAAATTTCTTTTTCTGGCCTTCTAAATCAGCAAAATTGTCAATAACAGCACAAAAGTTCAAATTTCTGGCTGTGAAATGTTTGATGAATAGAATAGCCTAATTGTGTAATCTGTCTTGTCCCATAAAATTTCTTAAATTGGTTTTTATCAATTTTAATTTTGAGAATGATCGTTCAGCACTAGGAGAGAGTAGTTACAGGAATTGTTACAAATAACATAAATACAGTGCATACTTCAGAAAAGCTTGAAGACAAAAAAGGATTCCTGATGATTAATAAATCACCCAGTTCCCTTATGAAAGATTTTTTTATTTTGTGTATGAAAGTGAAGCAAAAACTGAGAATTTCCTAGCAAGCAAATTTAAAAATGTCCGAGTGGTACATGGGTGGTAGCAGGAATTCCCACTTTTTATTTTGTAAGTATCTATCACAAACCAAGAATTGCAGTAACTCCCTAGCATCGGGATTACCCATTCTTAACTATTTCTATTACTACCAGAATTGATATATTTTTTTGTACAAATGAATACATTCAAAATCTTGACATACATTTTTTTTTTTTTTTTATTGCTTTAGTAATTTAAATTTATTAAATAAAGAATAAATAAATTTTACTTTTTATGTAATAATAAATGTCAGATCTTTCCTTATGTCATGGCTTTCTGTATCCATAGTATCTCTGCTCACACTGGGGTTTGTGGCTAGGCAACCGAGGTTGTTACTGTACTCCTACTGTATCCAATGTTCATGCATAGAATTCTACTTATTAAAAGTTCTTTAAATTAATTTTCAAGTAAAGATTTTATTTTCTGTTTATTGCATTTTATTCATAATAATTTTCACAAAATTTAATATTCCATCCTATACCTTGCAATTAAGTTTTGTAAATACATGTTAAAATTTTTAAAAAAGGAAAAAAAACGCAAAAATTAAAGTTTTTCTTTTAAACTAAGCTTTCCTTTTATTTATTTACTCATTATAATTTTTTTGAACTATTACCTTTTGCCTTTAAAATTTCTGAAATAATTAATAAAATTTTAATATATGTTAAAATATTTTTTGTTAGCTTATACATAAAACAACATAATTAAAAGCTGACATGTTTGTAAATGTATGTATATAAACATTTTATTTAACCTGCTTCTTTTCTTTTCATATCATATGAATAAAAGTTATGAATATTTAAAATAAAATAAAATTATTGACAAGTGTACTAGGGTAATTCCACAGTATGATGCAGATTAAATACATGACATTTACTATATTAGAATATTAGAAAATCATAAATTTATATTAAAAAATTAAATTGGTAATTAATATTTTTTACAACTGTACTACATTGCATTATGCATTAAAAATGCACTTATAAATTTTTATTTTCCTTTGAATATTTTCTATTTTTAAGGACGCAATAGTTATGTAAATGTGAGAAAAATGACAAGCATTTTTTAATCACGTTTTCATTATTATTAATTAATATAATACAGGACTTTGTAATAAAAAATAATCCTATATTACTAGATTAAAACTCATTGTTTAGTGTTAGAAATATGTAAAAAACATAATGAAATACAAAAAAAAAAAAAAAAAAAAAAATATGTAAGAAATTTAGGTTATATTTTGATAGCAGTGTTCTTCATTATTTAGTAATATATGCTATATTTTATAAATATGATATTATTTAGCAAGAATATGAAAAGAAAAAAATGTATGGTCAGGTCCCAAGAGATATTCTACATAAATAACTATTAACTCATAATAATTATTATCTTCTCTGACTGTGATTTTTCAAAATACTTGAAATTTGTTTCTAGCTTTCCAGTTATTGAAAAAATTTACATCTATGCATTTTTAATGAAATTACTCACATGACTTGGCCACAAGGCCGGATTTTCCTATAGGCTAACTAGGCTTCAGCCCAGGGCCTCAAGATCAAGAGGGGCTTACATTCAAATTGTTAGCAAAATTACAATTACTTAAGTTCCATTTATAATTTAGTTTAAAACTTAAAATTCATAATAATTCATACTTAAACTTTAACTGCAAATTATTATGAAATAAATTTATCTGAATTGAATTTGCATTAATCTTCAATGTATTGAATATATTAATTTAATTTGATAGAAAATAGGATAATTTTATTGCATATTTTATTTTCATAGTCAAAGATTCTTATTATTTAAATTTTGTTTCTTTGTAAATGTTGTGTGTTATGTTTGATTAGTTATTGCTACAAGTGCTTTACAGGGGGCTGAGAATAAATGTTCAAATAAGTGTTCTTGACTTTTTATTTTATTTATTAACCGTGCCACATTTTTTATAAAGATTAGTACCAATCACAATATGCTTCATTTAACATATTGATATATATCACAGTAATGATGTATTTTATTAGCTCTCATGTAATTTACAAACTTAAAAATGGGAGGTGAAAGGGCCTCAGTGGAAGTGGAATAGCCTAGGGCCTCTTTTCATCTAAATCCGGCCCTGCTTGGTTTTTAATTTAAAAAACAATATTGCCAAAAAAAATATTCTCAATGCTATACAATTATAACAAATTATTTAAATAATAAATAAATTAGCCAAAAATGTATTTGTATTTCCAATGCTGCAATGAAAACTATAAAACATAAAATTTCTAATTTGTCAGTATTTTTTATGGTATTTATTTCGATGAATTATTTGCTAATAAGTATAAAGAAATGACTTATTGAAGTAATAAATTAAAATTTTACATCATAAAATCAATTTTGAAAACTAAATAATGTCATTTCATTGCACAAATACATTATACAAAAAGAATACAAAAGAAAAATATTTCTTTGAATTAAAAAAATAATAAAAAAATAGAATAAAAATTTAATAAATGATTTCATTTGCACCAATTAATTAAATGTTATTTAATTTAGTTTTATCAATTATGATTAGAAAAAAAAATTTTTTTCTTCGTTTATTATTTTAATGCTCTAATTTGTATTTTTAATTTCTGCATAGTACTTTTAATATGCTTGCTTTTTGTTGTTCATAGTTCAACTTTTTTTATTATTTCATGATTTAGAATTGATTGGAATCTGCATTCATTCAGAATAGAAACAGTTTTACAATTAACTAGCTGGGGAAATCTTGAACCATATTTGGAAAAAGTAATTTGATTTATGATTCTTATTTCGTAAAACATCTTATTATATTTTATTAAAAAAAAAAAGAAATTAAATATAAATTGATAGTTTTCATTTATAATATATTTATAATTTTTTTCAGTATTATTTTGTGAGCAATAATTTATCCATGATTTTACTATATTGGTATTCTTTTGTATTTGTGCAAAAGAATTATTTATTTTTCTATGTTTATGTTAAAATAGCATAATGCTTCTCATAAAAAAGAAATTTTTATCAATTAATTTTAAAATATGTAAATTCAATAAGAAAAAGATTTTCATACATGTTTGTTATTTCTATTTCATTTATTTTCACTAGGTAATAGTAGTTAAAGCAGATTTTCTTTCTTTTGTGATCTTTTATCTATTATTAGCATCAATTACAAAGGAATAAAATTATTTAAAATATGATGGAATACTTCAAATATAAAACTGAAACTCATTGTCACAGGAAATAATTAATGAGCATCTCTCATTTAAAAACGTTTACTACTATTCTGGATATATTCAAATTAATTCTTTACTAAAAAAAGTCTTAAAAGCAGGAAAAATTATTTGTATTTATACAAAAAACGAAAAAAGAATGGATGTCAGTATCAGAAACATTTTATATTTGGCAAAAAAGTGTTAAAATTAGTCTATATATGACAATTAATATTTAATAATTATTCTTAATAATAAAATTTTAATTAATTACTTTTTAAATTTAAGATATTGAAGATTTGAAAGTATGTCTTTATCAAATACCATCTCTCCATAGAGGCGGCTCAAGCTTTTGCACAGTAGGCAAACTACAAAAGTTCCAAAAAAGGTTTAAAAAAAAAAAAAAATCCAAAATCAGAAAATTAATAATATTCCATTTTTGTAACAATATATTTATTAGATAAATTAAAAAAAAAAAACATAAGAATTGAAGCATATCCTTGTTATTTATGTTTATGGTTATCATTATTTTGCAACTTTTTAAATTCCTACTTTGTAATTTACTGATTGAGAAATTCTCATAATTTGTGAAAGATTTTTTTTTTTTCTAAATTTTAAGTACAGTACCATTCTTGTTTTGGTTCAGAAAATTTTGTTTTAATTTTTAAAAATTTTATGAAAACATAAATATAACTAATTTTTTTGTTATGTTAGGGGTTATTTATTATTATATTATTAAATCATATTTGTTTGTTTAGGAAATTGTTGAGAATTATTCTAATTTCATTTTTTTTTTTAATCAGTAGAAGATGCATATGTTAACAGATTTGCGTTAAAGAGTGAGATCTTTACAAATTTGAATTTTTTTTAGAGAAAACCAAGTCTGTCTTTAATGAAATCTTACTACTGTAAACGCTCTTTAATTCGGCTGTTGCAGATGTTCGAGTATCAACATAGTTTTAACGGAAATATTGTATATAAATTAATGTCAGTAATAAATTAAATCACCAGATTAAAAATGTAAACGATTAAGACATGCACATTTTTAATGTATTCTGAACTTATGTAGGCAATATAAAAAATCCGCCAAAGTACAGGGTGACATTAATTAAAGTTCCACTTTCAAAATGCTGTCGAAAAAGAATTCTGTCGTCACAATGAGTTCAAATTTGAACTGAAAATGCTTGAAGAAGGGGGAAACGGTATGGCATCAAAAAAAAAAAAAAAAAAAGTTCCACGATTTTTCCTATCCAATATAATGGAGTGGTGGATGGGTTTTCCACTCACAGTGACACAACTATTGAATGACTTGGAAGTCCTTTTTTTTCAGTCAAAAAACCGAAACAATCCAGCACAATGAATACTACAGTGGGTTGAATGTGCAACTCATGCCAAATACGTTTTCATTTCGATTCAAAATAGCATTGGCAGCCAAATTTATTCTATTTATGTCGCTTACACCGCCATCTATTAATACACATTGGAACTTTTTTCGATGCCGTACCGTTTCCCCCTTCGAGTATCTTCAGTTCAAATTCGAACTCATTGGGACGAGCGGTTCTTTTACAATATTTTGAAAGTGGAACCATTCTTGGAATTTCAAAATTAAAATTCATTGAATATTCTTTATAGATAAAAAAAAAAAACAAAAAACGCAGCACAAAAGGAAATTGTTAATACAGTACAATGATGATTAAAGCAAGTTGTGATACGCAGCTTTATGACAAGAAAAATACACAAAAACGTTGCTGTTTAATAAAGCATCTGATATCGCATAGCTTCCGTAATTGGGATTTCATCGTTACGAATTATACATAAATTTACGAGTTTTACGTCGTGCTGGAATGAAAGCTATTAGCTGCAATAAACATTGGGCGAAAATGCGAGCTGCGCGTGTTTCGATTTGGCGATAAAGGTCCCCAAACACTCGAATCCAAACGAAAAAAAATTCGAAAGCCAAAGACTCGATCGGTGCCGGATTTTAAAAAGTGATGTACCATCGAATGCCATATAAAAGAGCGCTTACTGTGTGTATGTCCTTCAGAAGAAAAATCTCCTAATAAAAATAATTTTAATATTTTTTAATTTATTTGAAGTAAATATATTATATTTATATGAAGTAAAATTTAATATAAATATAATTTACTTTTTTTAAATTTTAAGAATAATTTTAAAAATGAATAGAATTTTAGAATTTTTTAAAAATATAGAAAAATAATGCACTTTGTAAAATATTATGTACAATTATATAATTTACAAATTCATATTTTGCTTATGCTGCAATATATATACTAAGAAATTTTTTTGATTAAAGCAACTTGAATTTGATTAATTGTTGAAAATTTTTTGACATTTTTAAAATGATTTCCTGTGCAATTATTTAAAAAAGATCTTGTTATAACATTTAATTTAAATATTTAATGAAAATGCTGTGTAAGATTATGGAATAGTTCTTGAAATCTCTATATGTCAAGAACTATTCCATAATCTTTACAGAATTTGCTTAAAAAGTTAGAAAAATAAATAATTGAATATTCTGCTCAATTTTACCATGAAAGCGTTGTTTACTAAATCCTACATTTTCTAGAACGCATATGCGTTTTATTTTCGTGTTTTAGAATTAATTTTCACTTCCATACTATCTTTATATATGTAATTCTTCTGTACATGTGTTAGTCACTGAACTTCTCCTAAATGACTTGACCGGTTTGTGATGAAATTTTTTGTCTGGGTCCCTGGAGGGTTTAGATTCACAATTGGACCCTGTAGGTCGCTCTGAAATTGGGTTCTTCTGTACATGTGTTTGTTACTAATGTGTTGTGTGTGTTGTTTCTCTAAACGGTGTGACCGGTTTGTGATGAAAATTTTTTGTGTGTGTTTGAGTGGGTCCTGGATGGTTTAGACCCACAATTGGACTCGGTAGGTCGCGCTGAAATCGGGTTCTTCTGCACGTGTGTTTGTCACTGAACTTCTCTAAACGGTTTAACCGGTTTATGATATGAAATTTTGTATGTGTGCTTGACATGGATAATATTTTTATGCTATCCCCTTTGTTGTAAGTCGCCACCAGAGGGTGCTGCAGTCTATCCACTTCTATACCGTTCAACCCATCGCTATGAAAATTGGCAATACGAGGGTAACTCTGAAATTTTTGAGACAGTGGCAGATGACAAACGCAGAAAAAAAAAAAAAAAAAAAAAAAAAATTCGTTAAATTTCTAAATTTGAACTCTTTTATGGCCGCAGATGATAATTTGTGGCAACAATTGCAATTTAGCTGTCGTAGAATAGATTTTGGAAGAAAGGAAAATGGAATTGACGCGAGAGCATTATCGCTCTTTGATTTTAAAGTGGGGTTATATCAAGAAGAATGCCTTCAATGTCTACAACTAGCATATGGAGACGAAGCTCCATCTCGTGCTACTGTATTTAGAGGGTTTATAAAGTTTCGTAGGGTCGAAGAGTTCTCTGCTGGATCAAGAACACACAGGAAGACCTTCATCAACTGTAGTTCCAGAAAATGTGTCGGCTATATGAAAAATGTTAATCGAAAAATTATAATCGCTGCACTTACCAAATGATACAGAAGAAACATTAGATCCGCAGCTATACATAGAATTATTCATGAAGAACTTCATATGAAAAAAATTAGTTTATCGTTGGGTCCCAAAATAATTTAACAGAACACCAAAAAACGGAGCGTGTCAGAATTTACAAAGAAACCGTAAAATTACTTAACGATGGTAGACACCGCCTTATTTCTAAAATCCTAACTGGTGATGAAACTTGCATACCGTTTTTGACGTTCCAACATGACAAGAAAGTAAAGTATGGGTTTTTGAAGATGACCCCAAACCAGCAATGGTGAAAAGACAACGAGCAATGAAAATAAGTAATGTATTCCGTTTTCTTCAGAAGTACGGGACTGGTCAAAGCCATCAAGCTGGAGGGACAGAAGATAGTCACAGCTAACTGGTACACCACTAAGTGTCTTCCAGAAATTCTTCAAGAAGTGAATGTAAGGAGACTCATGCTTCACCATGATAATGCATCTTCTCATACTGCAGGATCGACAGTCAAATTTCTTAAACAAAAGCACATCGAAGTGATAGACCATCCACCCTATTCCCCTGATCTTGCTATGTGTGACTTTTTGGCCTATTTTTAATCCCAAGAAAAATTATGTGGTAGCCGTTTTCATTCAAAGATGAGATTGATAAGGCTGTAAAAGCATATTTTTCACCAATTCCAAGAAATGGATGGCGTGAAGCATTTAATCTTTGGAAAAATTGTCTGCAAAAGTGCATTGATGTTGGAGGGGACTACTTTGAACACTTAAAATTTGGTAAGCTAAACTTGTACCATTTAGCCGTATCTCAAAAATTTCAGAGTGACCCTCATAATATGCATTTGAGTATGGAAAATAGGTTCGCACTATCCACTTTAGTGTAACTTGCCACCAGAGGGTGCTGCAGCATTTCATCTTATACACCGTTCAAACGATATTCATGAAAATGAGTATGCACTTATATCGGAACATGGAGAATAGATTCGCGATATGTAATTTTCTACAGTGCATTTTTGTTTCAGGACAACGTATGCCGGGTTCTGCTAGTTTGCATATATATTTTTGAATAATTTTCGTGGGAAACATGTAAGAAATATTTAAAAATGCATGGATTTGAGTGTGTGGGTTAAAAAGTCTCTAAATAAAAATTGAGAATTAATTTATATAATTCATTCTTCTGATTAAATTTCTTATATTAATTTTTATTTTTCTTATATGTATTTTCTTCCCCCATCATAGTTAAAAAAGAAGATTTTTTTGATGTAAGCAAGAGTCAGAAAGAACAAAGACATGTCCCAACAGCAATGTGCAGATGACAGCAATTCTTTTTGTTTGCAATGTGTGCAATAAATCGTTTGCTAAGAGGAGTAATTTAAAAAAGCATTCGATTTACCATTCGGGAACAAAGTCTCATCTGTGCAGCATTTGTTACAAAACATTTTTCACCAAAAGGGATTTGCAGCGACATTCTCTGATTCACACGGGATTCAAACCGCACGTGTGTGAAGTGTGCAACAAGTCTTTCACTCAGATGGTCCATCTGCAAACCCACATATTCACTCACACCAACGAGAAGCACAACGAATGTACCGTGTGTGGAAAAACCTTTGCTTATAAAGCCAATCTGAAGAGACACTTGAGAACTCATACGAAGGAAAAGCCTTTCTCTTGTAAATTGTGTGGTACAGCGTTTTCTTGCACGGGCGATTTGAAAAGACATTACCGCGTCCACACGGAAGAGAAGCCGTATGTGTGTGAAGTGTGTCAAAGAGGATTTTCTCACAAAAAGGACATTTAATGCGCCATTTTGCCATCCACGAAGACTTGAGACCTCACGTGTGCAAGATATGCCAAAAGAATTTTTCGAAAAGGAAATCTGTTGCGTCATTTAACTGCACATGGAACAAAAAAAATGTTCCAAACCTGGTGCATCTCGCAAAAGTGTTCCTTCACCCTCCCCGGTTTTGAATATGCATTCTCCCCACGTGATACGGACGTTAAACTGTAGGTCCCAGTCTAATTAGCCTAAAGCAGGGATGGGCAAACTTTTTCGATCGCGGGCCAAAAATCGAAGAAAAAAAAAAGTTTGGCGGGCCAAGATAAATTTTTCTAAAATTTTAAAAATATTTATAATATTAATGACCCTTTATTATTATCATAATATTTATAATATTATTAACCAATAATATATATACTTTATTTTTGAAATATTTTACGATTAGCCCTAACATGCACTAGCTACGCTATACTTTTATTAATTTCGCCACTATTGATAATGATGTTATATGTCCGCAATCTTTCCATACGCGATCAATAATATTAGAACTCCCGCCAAAAGAAAAAGCCGCTGCCTGGAGCTTAAAATGCGCAGTCTGCCACATGTGAGGTCTAATTCACCTATATTGAATGCTGCCTGATTGCCAACTGGCTAGTGCTCTGGCCTTTGGTAGTGAAGGCTTCAGGTTCGAATCCCCTGACGGTGGCATGGATGTTTGTTGGTATTTCGGAATCCACGTTAAACTGTAGGTCCCGGTCTATTTAGCCTAAAGTGTATACAAGATGATCGTAGAGCGACAAACCAAACCTATATTGGATTCTCATATGCCTGCTTCCCGAGAAAGAGATAACGCTTGTTGGCGCCCATCTACAGCTATAACTAACAAAGAATTTCCGCTTTTAACACTTTTACCGATTGAAAGCTGTCTGTGCTTTGCTATTTCCGTCGATTTGTGCTTTGTAGAAAAAAAAATAGAAAAGTAAAAAAGATCACCGGTCCTTTGAAAAAAAAAAGGAAGAAAAAAAAAAAATATTTAATCAAGGAGATGGATATATATTATATAAATATATATATTTTTAGTTTACCTCGGACCGGCAAATTAAAATTCTATCCGCGGGCCGGATAGAATATTCGAGTTGGCCGTGGGCCGTAATTTGCCTAAAAGTGTGCACAAAATGACCGTAGAGCGATAAACCAAACCAAGCCACGTGATACAGAAGAACCACAGAATGCTGAAAATGATTAAGAGCAAATATATTTGTAATTGTATATAACTTTCAATTTTGATTCATTAAATATTGCTTAAAAACTTGTTTGTAGAGCATATTCTTGTTATTGCACAAATATTGCCAGTTTTCTCTTTGCATTTTAACATTTTAAAGTTTTTTTGTCTTAGGTACTTAGTTTATAAATGACTCATCGGTTTTCTTTCACTCATATTTTTATAGTTAATAAACTAGATTATTTAACAACTTTTTACAAAATTGATATTATTATTTTAGCAATTACTTCTTGATTAATTTTTTTTTAGAATCAAAATTGGGACTTGAACATTTTAGTGTGGAGGGGGGTGATGGCCGAGTGGCTAGAAGGAAAGATTAAGTGCATGGGGGAAAGGTCAACCAATTTTGGGGAAAGTAAATATAATTTTGCAGGATATGAGTGCGGTATTAGTAAGCATTTTTATTTTGACAAAGAAGTGTCATATCGTCGACATAAAGGGTAATTTTAACAACAAAGATTGCGGAATGTCATAATAAAGGTATTGTTAAGAAAAAGCCAAGAAGAGATCCTTGTTGCACTTCCGCTTTAATATTTGGTTTATATCTAGAGTACTGTAGCCCTGAGAAAGTCGCCAATTTTGCATCTCGGAATATTTCGTCAATTTTCAAGGGTTGCAATATTGTAATTAGAGGAATTCGTAAGTTTTCTTTTTCCGAAAAATATAGTGACTATTTTATTGCTACATTGTTAGTTATATGCATAATTTTTATTTATAGTAAATAAGAACAGAAATATATATAAAATTATTCTATATATTAATTTTAAATAATTATTCCGATAAATGTAGATTATTCCGAGAATGTTCTTATAACGTATTTCTGTCACTGATACAGAATATAAACTTTTATGAAGTTGCCACTAATGAAAATACGAAACAAACAACAAAAACGATTTTTTACTTTAATAATAACTTATATTTGATTATCAAATAATTATTTTCTTTTAATGTTGTTGATATAAGTAGTTAAGGTTTTTGTGAAAACAGTTATCTGAAAAATTATTTATTTTAAGTAAAATTTTTTATTTGAAGAACGTTAGTTCACGGCGAAAACGCCTTTCAAATGCATTAAATTTTTCTGAAGTTATATGATGCTTCTTTTTTTTTAATGCTGTTGACATAGCTCAGATTTTTGTGGCAACTGCTATTTGAATTCGAGCAGAAAAATGTAGCTTTTAATTTTTGAACGTTAGTTAGTTAGAAAGGAAGAAAAAGCAGCCAGAACGTATTAATTTTTCTGTGGATTTTTGTATTGTTCTTGTTTCCTTTGATATATCTATGCAAGGACAGGTCTTAGTGAGGCAATAAAAAGATAATTTTCGCCCCAAATAAAGGATATATCAGAATAAAATGTAAATCATTCTCTGAATATTTTTGGCATAATAGAAAAAAAATGTGGCGTATTAATGAATAATTTTGGCGTTATTTTATCGTAATAGCAATAATTATCGTTGTTTAAATGATACATTTTTATGATTTAGCAAAACAAAATTTCACATAATAATTTGGCGTAAAAACAATTTAGGAATAAAATTTTGGCAAATTTGTGATATATTTTGGCTTTAAAGCTATAACATTTGGCGTAAAACAAATCATTAAAATTCTGCCATAATAGTGGTAAAATTTTAGCTCTAAAGAGATATAATTTGTCGTAAAAAGGCAATTTAGACATAAATTTTCCGGTATAAGAGTGCTAAAATTTGACGTTAAAGCGATAATATTTAGCGAAAAAAACATTATAGGAATAAAATTTCTGTTGGTGAAAAATTTGGTGATAAAGCAATACTTTTTGGTGTAAAATGAATTTAAGAATAAAATTTAGCTTAGTGAAAAATTTGGGCGATAAAAAGATAAATTTTGGTTTAAAAACACTTAATGGATTAAAATTTTGGCAGGATAGGGATAATATTTGGCGCTAAAGCAATAAAATTTGGCTTAAAAGCAATTTAAGAATAAAATGTGACATAATAGCTGTTTGGCTACTAATGTTGGTGTAAAAGTGATTTATGGCGATGAATTCGCCAGTTCGATGGCGTTTTACAAAAAGCTATTTCGAACTATTTTACCGAACTTCGACAGCCATTTTGTTTGTTTACGTGGAGACTTGGCATCCTAGTGTAAGGATTTTGGCGTAATATCATTTTACAGCAAAAAGCTTACCTGGTGCATTCATTATTATACTTACTTGGTATTCTGGCGACGTATTTGGCACATAGGGTACAGGATTCTAGATTTTTACCTAATATTTCTATACTTTAAACAACAAAGTTTCTATTGGTGAGATATAAGTGAATGATTTTAATTAAGAACAGAGGAAAATTAAAAACAATTAGTTTATAGAAGTCCTTTCTTTGATCCAGACTGTGTCAAACAATTTGGCCACAACAAGGAAGATCGCTGTTGCATCGATTTTTTTTTTTTTTTTTTTTTTGCAAAACCTTAGAGACAATTCCAGTAAAATTAAGAAGTTGATGGGTGGTCGAGAAAATCTAGGTAAAAAAACCGAATTGTTGTGGGGTCATGATCTGTCTTATTTTTCATTACATTTGAGATATAAGGATAGAGTTTTCCGCAATTTTGCTGAGGAAGAAAGTAAAGAAATTGTTCTGTAGCTTATGGGATATTTTACCTGGCTTGACAATAAGAATAATCCTGGCAGTTTTCTAAGGGCGAGGAAATTATGACAGGCAAAAATTAGAATTTATAATATCACAGAATTGTAGAATAATTCTAAAAGAAAGATTTTTGAGAATTTGTTTGTAATATTATCTATCATAATCATTAATTTATTTACCTTTAAAGAAGGAATATAATTAATAGCGGTAGAAGCTTCGATGTGAGTTATTTTAATAATCGGATGATTATTATAGAAGTTATTAATAGAATTTTCAACATGAAGATCAGTAGATTTATCAATTTCAATAAACAATTTCTGAAGACTGTCATCGTAAAATTCAACTTCAGCTTTGAGATCGTTAACAATAATTGTAAGAATTTGGTCAATAATAGTTGCAATGATAAATCTCTCACGATTTCTTGCCCATAATGATTAATTACCTACACGGGAGAGTTTGCACAAAATTATAGACGTATTTAAGCTCAGTATCCCTGAAAAATCGACAATTTTTCTTCTGGTAATTAAGGAGGAACAAAATTTCTTCTATCTTGTGATATAGTTTTAGAGGAAGTTTGAAACGATCTAAGAATATTATTGGCGAGTGAGTGAGATAACTTCAAAATCTAATTCTTGAGGAGAAGTACAATTAAAGGGAAAAAGTAATTGGTAGTGCTGTCAAGATGAGAATTAAAAACAGCCCAACTTTCTTTTTATAAAGACATCAAACTTATGAGGAATTTCAATGAAATGAAAAGAGATATGATCAGAGGAAACTTCTGAGATAGAATTAATCTTATTATTACAGTGAAAGTTATTTAAGACGAGATCAATAATGGACATAGAATTTTGCTCCAAACGAATGGCAGTATATGGGGCAATTATATCAAGATCAAATTGGTTGGCATGGTTCTCTAGTTGTATTATACTTTACACTCTCCTATAAAGTGTAATCCTGGCGGTGGCACGAATGTTTGTGTGTTTCGGAATCGACGTTAAACTGTAGGTTTCAGTCTAATTAGCTTAAAGTGTGACCGTAGAGCGACAAACAAACCTACGAAGTGTGGTGGGCATTAAAATGGTAGAAGCATCAATGGACAAAAAATATTGATATCGTGATCAAAATCAGTTTTAGTAATGAGGTTAGGAACATAAGTAGATCCAGTTCTAAAAGGAAAGTTGATGAGGGTGCGTTATATGACCTTGAGAGGAGGAATAGAATAAGTTGATAGTTATTAGAATTATGGATCAAAACAGCAGTACAATCAAAGGAATGCGAATCTTGAGTTACGATGAACTGTATAGTTTTTGGATATAAAAATTTGTGGATAATTTAAAAATGTGTTCCTAGCAGAAGCACTATGTAACTCCTTGTTTTTTTTCTCCATTCTCTTTCTACATTATTCTGCAAGTTGAAGTTCATTCTCCGTCTTTACATGGCGCTGCAATCGATCCATTCTCCTTCGTGAAAAAGTCAATGAATGATGATGTGTATCGGGATTATTTTTTAATTGGACGTTGATCGGACGCATTAAATTGTTCGGTTTTGTTGATGTTTCTTTTTAATGCTGTTAAAATAGTTAAGGTTTTGTGCCAACCGTTATTTGAATTTGCGCGGAAAAATGTAACCTTTTAATTTTAGAACGTTAGTTTATAGAAGAAAAAGGCTTTTGGAACGTATAAAATTTTTATGTGGTTTTCTGATGCTGTTCTTTTTGTTTCCTTCATTTATTTGATAAGGCTATGCAGAGACAGGTTTTAGTAAGGCAATAAAAAAGATCATTTTCGCCTCAACAACAAAGAATAAAATGTAAGTTATTCTTTCCACCACCCCCTTTTGAATAGTTTTGTTTTATCATTCGAATTCAGTATCGTAAACATTTTTTTTTTCTTTTTGGCATAATAGAAAAAAAAAATTGCCGTATTAGCGAATAATTTTGGCATAATTTTATCGTAACAACAATTATTATCTTTGTCTAAATGATACATTTATGTGAGTTAGCAAAGCATAATTCCACGTAATTATTAAGCGATAAAGCAATTCAATTTGGCGTAAAAGCAATTTAGGAATACATTTTTGGTGAAATAATGATATATATTTGGCGTTAAAGTTACAATATGTGGCGTATAAAGAAAACATTAAAATTTTGACGATAAAGCGATATAAATTGGCCTAAAGATAAATTAGGCGATAGCATTTGGCATAAAAATATTCAAGTAATAAAAATTTTTTAGTGATAAAAATTTGATTGTAAAAAGCATTAACTTTTGGCATGAAAACAATTTAAAAAACAAAATTCACTTCAAAATTCAAGTGAAAAAGTTTGGCGATAAAGCATTTTCAAGGATTAAAATTTTGGCAGGATAGTGATAGTATTTGGCGTTAAAGTGATGAACTTTGGTTTAAAAGCACTTTCAGTATAAACTTTGATGTAATAGTTGTTTGGCTACTAATGTTGGTGTAATAAAAATGTTTGGCGATAAATTTTAGCAAAATAGCGTTTTTACAATGACGCCGACATTTTGTTTGTTTACGGCATCCCAGTGAAAGATTTTGGCGTAATATCATTTTACCGAGAAAAACTACCTGATGCATTCATTACTACGCTTACTTCGCGACTTAGAATCCTGGCGATGCATTTAACACAAAGGATTTTTAGATTTTTACTCAAGAGTTTAAATTATTTTTATATCACCTTTATAATATGCCAATATAAATAGAACTCTTTCTCACAGAAACAGATATATCAATTATCCTTTATTTTTTACGGGAAAAATTCATTTAATAAATGTCCCAGCAGGTGGAACGGATTATACCAAGGTATTAGTGTATATCATGTAGTAACATAAGATATGCATCAACACACGATATCGTATGGTAACACAAGAGAGTAGCTCTTTTCATAAAACTGTACATAAATTATCCGAATATGCCATAAAAACAACATATTTAAAAAATGAAATAAAGTTTTACGAAAGGAATGACAAGACAGCGAAAAAAAAAAAAAAAAAAAAAAAGATATCATTAAAAATAATATTTAATGTTTAAGATCTGGTGCTTTCTTTCGTAAGTTCTTCAAATTGAAGAGTGACCTCTCTCAAATCAATGCCCTTCATATCTCGAGGTATGCAGGCTGCCGATATTGCAGCAAAGAACAAGATGGCCCCCGCAATGCTAACTGTAGCTACTTTATCGGATCTCAAAAGTAGCTGTGTGGTGAAAGTGGCGGCTACACCACCGAATGCGCAGCTGCCGTTCCAGTACCAATGGCAACGCCTCTCAGAGTGGTCGGGAAGGATTCTGCAGTGACGGTGTAGACCATCTGGAAGACGCTGATGGCCATGGCTCGTCCCAGAAACACTAACGCTTTCAAAATAAATGAGTATTCGGTATCAGTTAACAACAAGAAGTTTATAAGGAGGATAAGCAGGAACGCGAGAGTGAGAAGTGTTTTGCGATTCATGATTTGGATCAGGTACATGAACACGAAAATGCCAGGAAACTCTGCGGAGTTGGTCCACAGAAGATCTATGTAAAACCATTTTGTGAAATTCTTACAAGGCACTTGAGACGTGAAGTGGTCTGTAGAATTGTACTCGGTGTCCTGAGGGTACTTCTTCAGTTTTCCATATTCTATAATGACGGGAGTGATAAACATGAAAACATAATAAGTAAAAGCCGCCGAAAAACATGTACCACATCAGTGCGGTGGATATCCTGTGATTCGTTTTAAAAGACCCGTCAATTTCCCCCTGTCTTCCTTTGGAAGAGGCTTCAGACGACCTTCGGGCTTCTCCATCTTATTCATGTGCGCCAAAAGTTTCAGTTGTCCAGCCGCTCTCCTACGTTGATCATTCACAAGACAGAAACGGGCGCTTTCTGGAAACCATGGAATCAGGAGAAAAGTGGCCAAAGAGGGCAGAGAGACGACGACCAGATACCACTTCCAGTTGAACAGAAAATGCGTGATCACCCAAGAGACCAACAACGAAGCAATATTCCCACATGCAAAGAATATTTGGATGATGAAACTGGATAATCCACGATGCTTTGCCGAATAATATTCAGAAGCCAATGTGAGTGGCTGGCCACTCCCTCCTAAAGAAAATCCAAGCAATCCAGCCATCACTGTCAAGGCCACCAC
This sequence comes from Caerostris extrusa, assembly GCA_021605095.1. Classification (NCBI taxonomy): domain Eukaryota; kingdom Metazoa; phylum Arthropoda; class Arachnida; order Araneae; family Araneidae; genus Caerostris; species Caerostris extrusa. Next base: position 20,033 of record BPLR01003496.1, read on the forward strand.
ATTGTTAGAGAGAGAACCCGCGCCACAGACGATGAATGCCATCAAATTGCTCAGAGCAATAGCTTTCCTGCGGCCATGTCTGTCTGAGAGTATGCCAAAGAGAGGAGATGAAACTATCATTCCCAGAAACATTGTAATTCTGATCACAGCAATCTGCCAATTGTACAGCGTCCGTTCGCATGGCAGGAAGTCTCCAATGAAGGAAAACGCAGAGATCTGACCACCAAATGAAAACCAGCTCATTCCAGTTATGAAAGTCACCAATACTTGAAACTTTCCAAACCCACCTTCGTTGACCACGTCGTCTATGGTGTAGAACTTTTCCACAGATTTGGATGTAGATTTTCCACCTTTGTTTTCACAATTACTCTTAGTCTCCTGAACCGTCCGTCTGCTATCAAGTTCTGAATCAGATTTGACTCTGGAATCCAACAAAGATTTGCTAGTTTGAGTTGATTCCACTTCAGTTGATCTTCTTGAAGAAAGTGGGAAATTATCCCTTCCATCTGTTTTCTTTGCAGTTTCGGATGAAACGGATTTAACATGGATATCACTTGATGTCGAGGGTCCATCATCCAAACGAGCTTTCCCTGTTTCGTGATTGCTAGGAACTTTTACAGCGTTGGATTTTTCTTCGCCATCTTTTTTACTTTCTTCTACGTCTTTTTTTCTTTTGACGAGACATAGTTAAAATAGATCTTAATTATTTATTCAAGAAACTCCTATTGCACCATGTATGAAAATATTTCGTGGCTAATTTATTTACACTGATGTAGATTACCCACAAGAAATTATGATAAAAAACATTACATGTTATAATCATTGTTTACTTCATCATGCATTGCTTTTATCGGTGTTTCTTCCCAAAATTACAATAAATATTACATATTTTACAGAAGGCATTTTTAGGATTTCTTATACTGAAAATTACATTTTCATCTAATATCAGTTTAATTATTTATTTTTTTTTTTTTCAATGGCAAAGCAGTATAAAAAGAGGAAAAATACAGAATAAAAAGAAAATATACACAAAGAGTTCAACACAATTAACCGGAGTCATTGCCTTAAGAGTTCTCCAGCTTGCCAGTATCTCGCCGTCTCGAATTCGCCATGAAGTGCCAAACAACGATGGAGTTGAGTACTGCCAAATTCAAAATAGGACAGTTTGATTTTGTCGAAAATCCCAATGAGACGTAGATGTTCACCCAGACAGTTAAGAACTGTTGAACTGAGCAACAACTACATGGCGTATGCCGCTTTGGAACTGTGAAAAGATCCTCAATTTTCCAACGCTTTGTCTGTATTCGGTCAAGTTCATAATTTCTAGTGATGACCTTTTTTGAAACACAGCTTTATAGAATAGAATGGTAATGTTGAGCATCTTGACTGAGCTTATTGAGTCTTTTATTACAAGGAAATCATTCTGTTCGTTCCCAAAAACTCCACAATGTCCAAGTATTCACTGAAGCACAACGTGTCTCTTCCCCAAAGCCAGTCTTCACAAGCAATTCAGATACTGAAGGAATTCATGTGTGAATTAGTTAGATGACAAGCCACCAGCATTCCGTTGCAATACATGCAGGCAAATCGAACGACGGTTAGGATAGCAGCGAGAGCTCATGTCTGCAGAAAATTGTAGACCGCTTAGCCGTATAGAACGTTTCCCAGGGTGCACCATTAGGAGGTAGGTCTTCATTGCACCCCTCAGTTTAAATTAAAACTGACTGTACGAGCAATTAACATACATGAAGCACCTTCCGTAAAACCAATCCATTGAAACCAAAAATTACAAAATATTTTTTAAATAATTTTATAAATATGTAGATTTTTTAAAATAACCTCCAAATCCTTTTTTTTTTTTTTTTTTTTCACCTGAAAGAAATGAATGAACTTTCATTTTTTGCACTTATAAAAGTCTCATGAAAAGGTCAAAAAGGAAATGGTAAAAATAAATGAGTCTTTTTGCGCGAGTTACTAAGTGTTGCGGAAACGCAACGTCCGCTCAAATGATCATTTGTTTCATATGTAAAATTGCTGTATGTAAATATGCTGCCAACTAGCATCAAATCCCCCTTTTTTTTAATGCTAGCTGGCATGCACTACCACTATGTCACCGGATGGGAATGCTCAACTCGTATAGGGCTTTTAAAAAAAAAAAAAAAAATATATGTATTATTTAGATTAAATTTATGCATTATATATAAGATAAAACCCAATACATTTCACATATGATGTTTTTGATAAAAAAAAAATTTTTAAACCAGAAGTAAGCTATGTATATATTTCGTGATTTTCGATTTTATTTTAATATGATTTCAGATAAATATATATATATATATATATATTTTTAAATCTAGATATTTCAACAATGACACGAAGAAACACGCAAATTTACACAGGAAGATGTATTTTAAGTGCAATTAGACTGAAAACTAAGATGACAGTATTAAACATCTACACAAAAGTTTTTTTATGTTCTTAAATGTGTTTTATGTAAGCAGCATGATATTTATTATAAAAACACATCCATCCACTGAATCTAGAGCTCTTGAGATGAGTGCAAATTTTTGAAATGCCTTTTCAAGTTGCATTGACATTTAAATGCTTGTCTGTATATATCATAAATATAAGGCACACATATGAATACTATTCTTATTAAATAACCTTTCTCTGAAAGGCCACACTTTTCGTAAATGTAGCATTTTTCTTCTATATGAATACGATAATATCTTCTTAATCTAATTTTCCGCGAAATTTTTTTTAATATCACAGGTCGCAAAAAGTAGAGTTTATCTTCCATTCGAAAACAATAATCTTTTTTTAAATTATTCAATGCCTACCATTAATTCACACACTCGCTATATATATATATCTTGTTCAAATTTTTAATCATTAATAAAATATTTTTATTCATCCACTCACAAGTTCAAATACATTTTTGAACTTGTAGCGGATGACACTGGATGTTAATACAGTTTTTCGAAATATTAATTCATTCATTAAATTTGATTAATTAATTTTAGATTTAAGTTGCATGTATCTAATAATAGATGGCGCCAGATGTAAGAGGAAAAATTTCAACTTTATTTGTACAGGACGTTTCTGCAATATAGTAAAAAAAAAAAAAGTAGGAATTGACTTAAATATTTTTTTTTTTTTTTATATTACTTGTTTTTCTCAGAAAAACCTCTATTGCACATTTCAGGAATATAGGTAAGTCTTCCTAATGTACATTTCCACACTGACCTTTCTGTCCAGGTGAACAAGCAGGATGGCATTCCTGTTTATCTAAAGCAACCAGACCTTGAAATAAAAATAAACGACATTCCGGTTGATGCTATTAAAATGTACACTGACGGCAGTAAAAACGAGAAAGATGGAACTGGCAGTGGAATATATATAATTTCAAATAGTAATTACATGAAGATTCAGAGAAGGAATCCTGAAGGCTGCTCTGTATTCCGTAACGGGCTCATTGCTATAAACGAAGGCCTTGACTACTTAGCGACTGTTACTGCAGGAAATGAAATCTGGATTCTAACTGATAGCAGGAGTTCTATTCAGCACTTGGCCCAGTGTTAGAGACAGGGTAGGTGTATCTATTATCAAAAGCTAAAACATCTTTCAGTGAATCATCAGATCCACATACAGTGGATTCCCTCCCATGTCGACCTTGGGGGAATGAAATGGCAGATGCATTGGCCAAAGCGGGTGCTAGTGAGGTATTGGTTCCACCTGAGCCCCTGACCTACACAGAGATCTACTCCCAAGCAATGTTAAATGGAAAAACTATTTGGTCTACTCCCCCAGTGCACCAGTGGTATCGGTACTTTGGCACTCGATTGTGACAGGCAGGGACAAACTGCAATCACCCGTTTGCTCAGTGGACACCTCAGAACTATGACTTTCTCAGATGGTTTGAAAGCTTTCGACACTTGCACCAAGGGCTCCTCCGAGCAGGCTTCACCATCTCACATATTGGCGTGCCTGGGGCTCAGATGTCAGGATCTCCTTGACAGTCCATTGATGGTCTTGGACTTTCTTCGGGTATTTGGATTCATGGACCTAGTCTAGCCCCGCTGGACTTTGGGGATAGACGAAGAAGAAGAAGAAGAAGGAATATAGGGATTTTTTGCCCCTACAAATACGATAATGCCTGTACACTTTTCTGGTATAAGACACTTTTCGTGAAACACTTTAAAAAGAAGATACTTTTCTGTGAAAAAGCTTACCTCACATTTCACAAATTTAAAGGCTTTTTTTCTCTATGAACATGATAATGTCGTTTTTAAATTATTATTCCGTGAAAAGCTTTTACCGCACACTTCACAAGCGTATGGTTTTTCTTCTGTATGAGTACAATAATGTCTTTTTAAATTATTTTTCTGTGAAAAACCTTTACCGCACATTTCACAAATAAAAGGTTTCTCTTCTGTGTGAGTACGTTTATGTCGTAGTAAACTATTTTTATGTGAAAAACGCATACTGCACGTTTCACAGATGTAGGGTTTTTCTTTTGTATGAATACGATAATGGATTCTTAAATTGTCTTTCCGTGAAAACGTTTCATTACACATGTCACAAAAATAAGGTTTTTCCTTCGTATGAACTCGACAGTGTACCATCAAGTCAAACATGAATGCAAAAAGCTTTACCACACACATAGCAGGAATGAGGCTTTCTATGAGTGAGAGAATGCTTACTAAGAAGATATGCTGTTTGAAACACTTTGCCACAAACATTGCAGGCTTCCATAGTTGTTTGTTTCTATATAGCAAGTCCCATATGCACTAAAAATACTTCTAGGTACCCTCAAATTATACTTAGGAAGAATGTTATAATTATATAAGAGAAAAATATTTCAAATTACTATCTTTAAATGAAACTTTTCAGATTTCTTCCATTATTAAAGAATTAAAATTCGTAGAAAATATCAGACACTGGATCTTCAACTTAAATCTGGAAGAGGAACACTCTATGAACACTGCTATTGTGTTGTTGGATTCTTTTTTTATACTCACAGATTGATCAATCTGAAAGAAAAATATCATATGAGTTACTTTTAAAATCAAAATGCATTATACATGCAAGCAAGGTATCAAATGCCAAAGCAGAATATTTAAACATAATATTATCTAATAATGACAAAAAAAAAAAAAAAAAAAAAATGTTTTTATTCAGACACAATTTTACTTGGAAATTAACTATTGTTATTTATTAAAGAAGAACTAAAATTTAGAGATTTTCATTAATTTCAAGTCAATGAATGCAACCCCATAATAACATTTCCACTGATTTTAATGTAACAAAAATTTATGAACAAAAAGATTTTGTAAAAATAAAAAGAAATGTTGAAATCAAACAAATACACATGAAAAAGAAAAAAAAAAAAAACCACAAATAAGAAATACTAAACAATACATCATTCAATTTATGTTGAATAAACAGGTATTAAGAATAGAAGGTGTCATATTTATTTGGGCAACTTCACTTATGCTTTATTATGCAATCCCTAACTTCTGCAGTCGCTCATGTTCGAACGTGTTGAGCTTTGCTCTTACTTTTTGTTAAAATCATAGACAACTTATACATTACAGATGTACATGAAAATAATTCTAACAAATAGTCAGAACAGAATGCATAATTTTAAGATGGTTGGAAAAAGATTTTGAAACAATAATTCTAAATAGCTCATAGAATAGTAGAAATCATATGAAATCTAATAAATGTCTCCTTGTCAGAAATACCCAAATTCTTTAGGACTGTAAAAATCCTTCCCTTAAGAAATCTCTGTAAGAACATCCAGTCTGTAAATGGTGCATGGATTTCTTATCCCTAAAATAAAAATCATTATGTCCTGTCATCTTGGTAAGATGAAAAACCAAATACGGAGGTCCCTTCAATTGCTGCCAGACATTTGTTTAATATGCTGTACTTATATATTTAAAATTCTAGAATTTTAGAGCAAAATTATGTCTTGAAATTCCTAAAATGTGAAATCTCCACAATGAAACTTTAACAGATCACAAAATAAAAAATAAAATCTTTTTAACATCTAGAGTAACATAAGCATTAATAAATAAAATTTCAAGGGGATAAAAATTAGACATGAAATATTGGAATTTAATTCATCATAAATTTATAGTGCCAAAATTACATTTATCTGCCAAATACTACTTTATATTAAATGTTATTAGATAAAAATATTACTTTCTGTCAAATTAAAAAAAAAAAAAAAAAAACATCATTATAATTATAAAGAAATACTAAATTTTCATATACATTTGTTCACCATAGAAATACTAAGACACCTTTAAGAACAAAATCTTCAGTTAAAAATCAAATCTAAATTACTTAAAAACTTTCAATAAATATCACAAATTTAAAAAAATATTTTTATTATATTGTATTAATTCATATTTATATACTTATATTGTAGCAAAACAAATTTTGTTTATTACATTTAAGGTCAAATTGTCTTTAATGTTAGAATGAAACTCATAATCAACTGTAAACACAAAAGTGTTCTACAAATAAATCTTTACACATGGAAAAAATGAAAATGATTCATCACTTGAAATAAGAATAAGCCTTATTCAAATTATATCTTGATTAAGAATGATTGAATCATTAAAATTGTGAGACAAATTTCCTACATTTGAAATATTATTTACAATTATTCAGGTATTATATAAATGCTATAATGTCACTACATATTATTTTATTTTCAGCAAAATTATATAAAGTTTTAGTTTTACATCAAATTTTATTGCATTTTTTCCTAATAATTTCACATACTGAGAATCATTTTTCAATTCATTGTAAATTCATAAGCATTTCGAAAAATTCCACAGAATGTTATACAAAAGATCTGAAAATAATTTAAAATTAAATAAGATTATTTTAATGAATTTCTTGTTAATTTGTTAAAAATTACAATGAATTTAAATGAAACCTTTGAGGTTTACATTCATAAGATATTAAATTTGAGTTACATAATGAAGTCATTAAAAAGAAGAATACCCCAATTGTTAAAATTCTAGACCACCAGAGGAAATGATTATTTAACGATTGATTTTAAACAATTTTCCTCATAAGATTTAGGAAAGTGGTCTGTTTTCTTACACAAATTTTCATAGGGCAATGAGTAAATTCAATTTAACCATTTTTAATATTACAGCAGAGTACTTAATATTATTAAAAAGAATGGTCAAAATGATTAAATATGGTGACACAATCTTTGAAATGAAAGATCTCTCTTAACAATACAAAAAATTTAACATTGAAAAAATGATAGTACTGAAAAAAAGGATGCCTTCTCTTTTATATGAAAGAGCAATATTTCTTGTTTTTACTTCTGTTTTTTAATTTTCCCTGTCATTTATTATTAATATTATTTAGACATGTGGTGTGTGTGTTTTTCTTTTCATCAAGCAGCCAAAATGTATGCAGTATCATAAAATTGTATGCTCCGATTTGGCCAGCTCTAATTTTTTTTTTTTTTTTATGAATTTTGATTTTTATCAACACATATCTTTAAGATTTTTTTTAATAATACTGTAGGATATGAAAAAAAGAAATGGATGAAGATGTACAGAGATGTTAAATACAGTCCCTGTTATTCATAAGTGATTATCTATAAAAAAAAAAAAAAAAAGGAGCCATGTATATAGATTTACTACTCATATGGATAAGATAGATAATATAGGACTTGTACTAGGAAATATATTGAAATACAAGTTAAATCGCTTTTTTTATTTGGACTTGTACTAGGCTTTTTTTTTTTATTTGGAATAGGAAATATAAGTTAAATATATTTTTCTAACAAATGACATTGACGTTTAAAAACTATTTTAAAAAAAAATTGAGTAAGTAACTATAAATAGGACATGATATAAGAAGAAAATTAAAATAAAAAATATATATAGCATTATATAACAATAAAAGGTGTTTTAAAATTTTTTTCACAAAAAATTTTTCAAATAACATACTTTAGAAAATCTTTTTACACATTTTTAAACTAGAAAGGAAAATTAATACACATATAAACCAAATATAATAAAAAAATATAACCATATATATATAAACATAAAGGAAAAGAACAAATGCATCAAATAAGAAAAGGTGCACAAACAGGTAGAAAAAAAATCAAGTGTAATGAAAAAATTCAATTATTGTTAGATGCATGAAATAAATTACTAAACTATGTTTTTAAAAATTGTTTTTCACATTTCTTATGGAATTTTATCTATCTCTTCTTATATATGGATGTAAAAATGTGAATAGATTAAATGAATACATAAACAACTGCTAATTGAAATGAAATTTTAACAAATAAATTATTTTACCAGAGATAGTGTGCAGTCTCATCAATTATTTTACTAATTTCAGATTTTCATTGGAGTTGCACTTGGTTTCAAGACAGGATCTTTCAACATTGTTTCAATTTCAGAACATTTTCGCTATTACCTTTTCTCTTTAAGGGCCATTAAAGGCATTAGCGAATATCTTCTTGTCATTTAAAATTAAATAAACAACAAAATCTCCGTCAAACAACTTTCTAAAAATCACACATCAATCGTAAACAAACAAGGCATTGCCATCCAAAAACTTCAAAGTTTAGGCATTTGCCCTTTTCATTTTTGTGTTAAGACGGGCCGACCGAATGGGTGAATGAAGTAAAATATCTTGGTCTAATACTTAATAAAAAAAATTACATTTATTAACTATATTCCTCATATTATAAATAAATGTTGAAACAAATTACATCTGAGCCTTCTCCTCATAGGCAAATATTTATTTCTGCCATTACAAAACAAAATATTACTCTACTACTAAGTTGAATGAAGAGGTCAGGTGCCTGAGCGCGAAGCGTTCATTTACTCAATACTATGTGATGGAAGAAGAAAAGAAAAGTCAGGATTAACAGATAATAGTAATCGTATGAATAAAGTATTACTGTTGAAACAAGTCATCCGACCAATATTAACTTATGCTGCACTTTTTTAGGGACTTGCTTGTAAAATTAATAAACTTAAAATTCAAATCCTGCAAAATAAAATTCTTCAGATCATCACTTGGGTTCCTTAGTATATATATGTAAAGAAGTTATACATAACGATCTTGAAATCGATACAATAGATAATTATATCATAAAACTTGCTAGAAGAGGTTTTCAAGTATGCCTAGTACCACGCTCTGTGAGGGCCTTAAATTTTTCTGTAAGATATGTAATAGACTTCTTCAGTCGGGAATCACGTGAAGAATGATCGGATAACTTCCTCCTAACCTGTTATTTGAATTCGATATCAACAGTAGCGAGTAGGTTTTTGAATTTGCCAGGGAGCTCTATCATAATTAGCGGGAGCTTAATCGATAAAGGTTGGCTTGGTTTGTCGCTCTACGGTCATCTTGTGCACACGAGGGCTAAACAGACCGGGACCTACAGTTTAACGGGGATTTTGAACCACTAACAACCATTCATGTCACCGCCAAGATTGGAACCTGAAGCCCGGGTTACCAAAGGCCAGAGCGCTAGGTATTTGGCTAGATAAAGGCTACAAGGCCGTAATCGATAAAAGAAGTTGCTACGCCGTTAGACATTTCAGAATCAAGATCTTTGAAGTTGTTGTTGATTGGAACTGGCAGTTTGTCATATTTGGAAATTGAAGGCTTACTAATATGGAGAGTGTCCGATTTGATAAATTTCTTAGAAGCATCTATTTAGGATTTTTTTAATGACTTTATGATCAGGACTTGATCGAGGTTACAGCAGTGACTGGTGATCTGTGCAGTCTCTGTGTACTCTAAATCTTTCATTTAAAGCAAATGCGTTAATACTACCTCTATTCACAATGATTTACTTCCACTAATACACCAGAATGAACATGGTTCGTAAATTCTAAGCTTGAAAAGTAGACAAAGTCTCGTCGAATTCAGAACAAACAGGAAGCGATCTCCCGTCAGTGCGTTTCACCGAATGGTTCCGAGAAAAGTTCCTATTATACCTTCGCCAACAATCGGTTTGCTCATCGCCAAGAATTAGTCACGAAGCAATGAACTCCTGAACCACCCCATGCCCTTATGATAATTTGAGTTTGTGTGCTAACATCTATCTTGAATTAATACATAGAATAAAAATATAAACACTTTTTAAGACCAGAGGTGAAGAAAGAGGTATTTTGCTCAAATGATAACTGGGTTACAAAGTTAAGATTTGCTATTGTTATATTTATTATTGTTATAAATATTTTTAAAAATTATCATAATGGGGCCTGAATGGCCTAGTGGCTAATGCTCTAGAGCTCGATACCATTTCGGGTTCGTGTCCCAGTGGTGTCATGGATGTTTGTAGTGATTCGGAATCCACTTTAAACGGTAGGTCCCAGTCTAACGCGATCGTAGAGCGTTGCGGGGTATTGTTACTCCGCGTCCATAGCTAATCTTCAAACTGCATGACGAGTAACGTCGGTGCAGCACTTGCCTTAAGGCATCAAAGACAACTGCCGTGACATATTAAAAATAGGGAAAAACGAACTGTTCCTATATAGTGATTAGGGACTATAGTCCTTGTTGTTTCGCATCCCCATATACCCCTTCGATTCAATTCAAATTCAATTTATTCATAATTGAACCCAAAAAGCTGTAGATTAATTATAAAATAATTTTAAAGAGAGGAGGGGGAAACAATTTGTAATGGAAGTGATGACAATGTGTTCAATTTCTGGGTTAGTGAGATTATTTCCAGAAAGTTGATTTCAAAAACTATTAGGAATTAGTTCAGCCTTTTGGAGATTTGAAATTGCAGAGACAGTGGAGGAGATAGTTAGAGTAGAGTGCTGGGATATTGGAAGGAATAAAAAAATGTAGAAATATTTTTATGAGTATAAATATAATATATCTACTCACTAATAAATTATTTTATTCTATTAGTTCTTCTAACTGCTGATAGAGGGCGCCACATCATAGAAATATTCTCTGATACAAAACGTTCTATACCAGGGGTCGGCAACCTGCGGCTCGCGAGCCACATGCGGCTCTATACTCAATCTTTTTTCAAAAAAAAGCATTTAAAAATTTCGTGAATGATTCGAATCGATTATATTCACTTGTACCTAACTCTGTTGGATATTACCGCGAAAGTGTACGCGCTAATGGATTTTAAAGAATTTTTGATTATGATGAACACTAAAAATACTATAACTTCATTAAAAAGACTCCAGCTTCAATGCGTGTCTTTTGAACGTTAGGACTAACTAAAAATCATATGGATTTAATAAGTCGACATCTAGCAAGAAGTCGCATTTAAGCCCCATAATTAATTACGTTTGGGAAAATAAAAAAAAAAAAATACGTACCTTACAATAGATTTTTAATAAGATTTATTTTAATTATAGATTTATTTTTTTTTTTTTTTTTTTTTTTGGCTTTAATTTCAACAAATTCATTAATTTCATCCTCCTTAGTAATATTTTTAACGATATTGAATTCTATTGAAATAAAAAAAAAAAGATTTAATAATCGTTATTGTTCGATAGTTGTTCTTAAATAATTTTTTATTAATTTCGACTTGCTAAAACTTTCTCTAGCTCGAATTAATAGAATTGGGAAGAGTTTGAAATATTCGAACATCGCCATTGATATTTGGGTAAGATTCAATTAAACTAAATCATGAAGATTCTATAGAATATTAAGGGAAAAGCAGTTTCTATATTTTGCATAAGAGTTGTTACTGCAAACTTTCAATTTCCGTGTGAATTCGTATTTGTAAAATTTTTCTATATTTAATAGCAAGATTTGCAGCCAATTTTTTAAATCAGCAATACTCGTGTATTGAACAGACGAACTACAGTGAAAGCAAAAATCGTCATAGACAATTTTCATTTTTTGATCACGCCAATCTATTTGAGAATATAAAGAACACTGTAAATTTTTATTTTAAATAATTCTTCAGTTGTCGAGATCGTTTTTTCAATTCCTTCTATTAGCTCACACTCTCCTATATATATCTTGTTCACATTTTCAATCGTTCATAAAATACTTTTTCATTCATCTACTCAAGTTCAAATACATTTTTTTTGAACTTGTAGTAGATGACACTGGATGTTAATACAGTTTTTCACATTTTTTCAGTAATTAAATTAATTTAATTAATTTTAGCGTTTTTAGATTTAAGTTGCATATATCCACGAATAGATGGCGCCAGATAAACTTAAAAAAAAAAAGGAATGAAAATTATTTATAAATGACTTTTGCAATAGAGAGAAAAAAAAAGTAGAAATTGACTTTAAAATTTTTTTATATTACTTGTTTTACTTCATTTCTTCTATTTCCATTATATTAATTCCTCTCCTTCGCTTATTAAGAAATTCTTTCTCCATATCTATTTTTTCTGTAAAAATTTTACGTCTGTAGCTGTTAGGGGCCTGATGGCCGAGTGGCACGCTTGGTACCACAGGTTTTCGGGTTCGAATCCCGGCGGTGCCATGGATGTTTGTAGTGGTTCGAAATCCACTTTAAACTGTAGGTCCCGGTATGTTTGACCTAAAGTGTGCACAAGATGACCGTAGAGCGACAAACCAAACCAATTTATAGATGTAACTCATAGCCTGTATCTCAAAGTCCTTGCAATGTATTACAAAATCCAGTAATAAATTTTACTCCGCAATCGATTGGAAAATCTGTTACTAATCTCCCTGGTACAGGAAAGCTAACACCAGGTATAGTAGACCTCGTCGCAGGCGATTAGGGCATGGCTAAGTGTAATATGGAATTTCACTTTAACGAAGGACCACGAGGGCTGAATACTGATTAAACCTCAAGACAACGCTCTATGATCATATTAGAGCGGCCGTATTAAAACTGCCATCAACGGAGACATCAAAAATTAGAGTTTTCTATCGTCTCAAATAATGATTTTTATATTTATTATTATTATAGACCATATTTGGCCTGAAATTTTTGTCTAGATTTCTTTGTAGTTTCTGCTAATATTTTTGCATAATAGATTTTTCAAAGAAAAAGTGCAGGGGACGTCCACATGAAACCTCCCTGATGTCAAACGATTACTGTTCGTAAACTGAGAGTCCCAGAGATTTGTAGTATCATGAATAGCAACACAACAAGTTTATTTTGCTGCAAAAGTTTTTTCCCGAAAAATTAATTTGTTGTATTGTAGTGGATGTCGGTTTGTAGCTGGATCTGGGCTTGGTGCTGAGACACAAATTTAAGAGCACATAGCTTTTATTTATACGCGCACAAATTCCACATGCACATACAATTAAAGATAGACAAGATTTATATAATTTAAAACAGCTAATTATACATTTGTCTTTCCACTTGTAAGCTAAGATTAAAGTTAATCGGGTATACGCTGGATAGCGAAATATACATTCTCTCTAGGTGAGAGTCTGTGGACCAATTTTATGCACAGGATGGGGCCAACTATATCTTCTCTCGAAGTGAGTGACTGTAAACTAAACGTCTCTGAAGCAGCAGTGTTAGTCTCGCTGTACGTCCTCTCTGGTGAGTCTCGATGCCTACTTACGCGCTTTCTTCTCTTCCAATGCGTAAGTGGTACCACGGTTACAATATGAGTTATTGATATGTTATGTAATTGCCATTCTTTTATAGTTTTTACCAACCATTGACTAAAACTTGTCATAAATTCAACCTTAATTACGTCTGGTGGTTTTCGTTTGTATCTGCCAGTAGGCAGATGATCTTCACCCCCTCATGGGGCTGTTACCCGTTTGTATTTTCTTTGAAATTCCTTTGGGGATTAATCGGAGATTTCGTTTCGACGTACCACATCATTCCTGGGATCTCTAGTGAACGCCTGTTAGCCAATAGATTAGCGCTTTGACCTTTGGTACCATAGGCTTCAGGTTCGAATACTGCCAGTGGTATGGATGATTGTGAGAGGTTCGGAATCCACGTTAAACTGTAGGTCCCGATGTAATTAGTCTAAAGTGTGCAAAAAATTACCCTAGAGCGACAAATCAAACCAAACCTGTCTTGTGTTGTTGGAATCTCTACTCATTAGTTGAAAACTGCAATAAAAGCAACTGCAATTACGTGACGTATAAATAAGGCATACAGCAAAAAAGGTAAAAAAGGCATATAATACTAACAAAATAACTTTTTCGAAAAAAATATTTTTGCAGCAAAATAAGCTTGTTGTTTGCTATTCGGGATATAGCAAATCTCTAGGACTCTTAGTTTTCCGTGCAATAAACATTTGAAATCTGGGAGGTTTCATGTGGACACCCCTGTTAGTTTTTCCGTACAAAAAACATGTGAAATTAGGACGGTTTCATGTGAAAATCTGTATATTATTTATAGTAGCCGTGCCCTTAGTTGATAGCATTATATAATCTTTTGTTTATTATATCAACAAAATGAAATAACTGAAAATCATATCTAAAATATTTAGTTCCTTTTCAAATTCGAGCAAAGATAAAACACATCTCGTGATAAAGATTAGTTGAAGAAAATAAAAGTTTTCGTGTTGAAATCGCTTGCATAACCGATAGGCGAGGGCAGAACAACAAAAGATATCGCAAATCTGTCATTACACTTTCGCCATCGCATTTTTGTCGTTCAGGAGATTGGATTCGGAAGGTAAGTGATATGAATCAGACCAGACTTCCGAGTCAATTTTTTTTATATTTATTTAAGGATAAAACCTCGTTCAAAAGCAAAATAAATCAATGCTTATGTGTAGATAATTTGATCTTACTCTGCAGAATTTTAATCATGGGGAGGGGTGGAAGAGTTGACTATTTTTTTTTAAGAGGTTGCCCTATGCCCTTCCCATAATCGAGTTCAATGATAAATAATGCATCCCACTACAGTGGCCCTTAAATTCTTTTGTTGCCTGATGACCAACTGCAGGGCCGGATTTTCCTATAGGCTAACTAAGCTTCAGGCTAGGGCCTCAAGATCAAGAGGGGCCTACATTAAAATTGTTAGCAAAATTAGAATTGCACTAGAAACAGTAAACACTGGATAGAAAATAAGGAGAAATTCTACATATGACTAATAAACAAACATAAAAATGTATTGGTTAAGATCAATGCGTTCGGCTCATTGGGTTAATGCAAGAATACCAAGAAGATGTCAACCAAAATCTTACTAAAGAACTATTTCGTTTCCCCTGATATGTGAAACAAACGCTTAGGTCTTCAAAATTCCATTGTCGCATACAGACTTGTATCAAATAATATTCAAAGAAAATATTCAAAGTAGCCTTCCCCAATATGGAATCGAAATCTTACGGCTGTTTCTCAGTTTTAATAGTCATTAATTGTACTGGGAAAGGTCATTTCAAGATTTAAAACTGCCAAAAATCAATTAAGAAGCACAATGACCCAGAATAGGTATTTTGTGCATCGAATATGAAACCTACAGAAAAATGATTTTGATTGAACTTATAGACGATGTAATCATCTATGTAATTTACAAACTTAAAATAGGAGATTAAAGAGGGCCTCATAAGTGAAAATAGCCTGGGGCTCATTTTCATCTAAATCCGGCCTGGCCAACTGCTTTCGCTCTGAAGGCTTGGTACTGGAGGCTTCAGGTTCGAATCCTGGTGGTGGCATGAATGTTTGTTGGTGATTCAGAGCCGTTAAACTGTATGGGTTCTGGTCTATTTAGCCTAAAATATGCGCAAGATGACGGTAGACCGACAAACCAAACATAAAAATTCTTTTGGTTTGGCATCCCTCAAGTTCAAAAATTTCCAATGCCTATTTATCGTGGTACCATATTCTTAATTTCTAACACTTTACTGAGGTCATAGGAAAAGTGGCAGATCATTTAAATAACTTCTAAGTTGGGATTGGTTGTCGCTCTACAGTCATTTTCTGCCCATTTTTAGAAAGGTTAATTAGACTGAATTTTAAAAAAAAATTACAGTGTGGGACAGCAATACGT